>JBAMBL010000303.1:0-43134 GCA_037043405.1 Drosophila subquinaria | reverse complement strand
AAATTTTAGTCAGGATGTATAGGACCATGCCATTTGCATATTTTGTCAGTTTGGCTAAAATATCTCAAACAACAAAAAAGTGTTTCGTACTAAAACTTTATTTTCGACTGATCGTTCCTATGGCAGCTATATGATATAGTGGTCCGATGTCAACCAAATTTGATCAGGATGTAAGGGACCATGCCATATGCATATTCTGTCAGTTTCAAACAACAAAAAAGATTTCCGTACTTAAACTTTATTTTGGACTGATCGTTCCTAAGGCAGCTATATGATATAGTGGTCCGATGTCAATAAAATTTTAGTCAGGATGTATAGGACCATGCCATTTGCATATTTTGTCAGTTTGGCTAAAATATCTCAAACAACAAAAAAGTGTTTCGTACTAAAACTTTATTTTCGACTGATCGTTCCTATGGCAGCTATATGATATAGTGGTCAGATTTCAAACAAATTTGATCAGGATGTATGGAACTATCCCATATACAAATTCTGTTGGTTTGGTTCAGATATCTCAAACAACAAAAAAGTTGTTGATACTAAGACTTGATTTTCAACTGATTGTTCCTATGGGAGCTATATGATATAGTGGTCCGATCCAAAATCTAAAACAAACTTGTTCTGCTTGCAATATAGACGAACTTACATACCAAGTTTGAAATCTCTAGCTCTTATAGTCTCTGAGATCTAGGCGTCAATACAGACGGACATGGCTATATCGACTCGGCTGTTGATGCTGATCAAGAATATATATACTCTTTACAGGGTCTGCCACGCCTCCTTCTGCCTGTTACACACTTTTTTTTTATGAAAAAGTTAATAGACCTCTATACTTTGTTAAAGTACTTGGTCTAAAAACAAATGACTGTATCGCGCTGAATTTTAGCATGTTTGCCTAAATATGAATGGACTAGAAGGCGTCATAAATTTGTTTGCGATTGCAGCGCATTTTCCTGGTCAAGGAGGTTACTTTTCCCCCCACCTGGTACAGTTGCCCAAGATTTCCTGATGGCCTCTTATTTCACTCATTTTGTGAAGAGATTTGCGACATTTCGACTATGAGGTTCGTTTCGTCTTGGCGCTTTTATCGATTTGATAACTTTCTGCCTATCACCTGATACGGTATGGGAATCCTTTAGAACTGTAAGGGCTTCATTGACCGCCAGAATTTAATCTTGAAAGACACTGCTGATTGCAGAGAGTAAATTCTCCTCCTACTTGGTTGTTCAGCTTGGTGCTATCGGTGTAGAAAGACAGGGCTCAAGTGAAGCCTGGAGTACTCTCGTTCCAGGTACGCGGTGAGGCGTACTCGATTTGCATACAGTAGTCTGTTTTAGACGGGACTGTTGTAATATCATTAAGGATGGAATTGCATTTATATGGTAGGTTTACTCATATGGTAATAACTTAGCCGTCTCTCCGTGTATTGAATTCTTGATTTTTTTTATATATTATTCTAAAACTTTAAAGTCAAAACATCGTAAAACTTCGGCTTTTAAACAATTGGCTTCAATTTAATTCTGTGTATAAATACATTTAAAATATATTCATTAGCTTTCAAAAAAAGTTGTTTTTTGTCATAAGGTCAGCCTACCGCGACGCGATGTCGCACACTGTGGCCGAAGGCCGATAATCATGGCAAAAACCTTTTTTTCTGAAAAGAGTTCGTAAAAGTAATGAATACATTCGACAGAGACTTCTTTAAAATTTATTTTTAAAAATACCTTTTTTTTTAATCAAGTTTTTAGAACAAATTAAAATTTTTTATGCAAGTAATCTTAAAAACACTTAAATGAGGTAATTTTTTTAACTTTGGTAGAAGACAACTAGCCTTACATCACCTTAAAATTACGTGAAAGCGCTTAGTCATCAATGCTCTAACTTCAGTAATAAAATTAATAAGACTGATGCAACCTCGTAATGAAAACTCGCTGCAAGGAGATGAAGAAGAAGAGTACGTTCTTGCTATTCACGGATGTCAGAATTGTGATATAATTTTTAATTGTAACTTATACCTGTTATATAATCCTTTAAAAATGTTATTTTGCAATTCAGAATCTGAAAATATCATTTATAGTACATTTTTATATTGTACATATTAATGGTATTCCGGGAACCGTTTTAGATTTGGTTTAGATTATTTTTAACCAAATCTAAATGAGTTGACGGAACGACCCTTTTTGCACGCTGGTTAGTTTTAGATTTCGTGAACAGCTGACAGCCTGGGCGAACAGATGTCACAGTTTTCATTTGAAACCAAATCGAAATCAAAACAAAATCAGCCTCAGAGCAGATTTCACGAAATTAACTAGTAAGACCACATTTCCCTGATTTGCTCTGGGCACACTGACAAATTTGTATGGAGCAGCTGTGAACAGCTGACTGCGAAATATAAACCAAATCTAAACTGATCTAGAACGGTTCCCGGAATACCATTATGATTAGCCACAAATGCTCAAATTGCATGCAGTGCCAATAAATATGGTCACAAGTGTTTAAAAAAATTGCTTCATATAATGTTCAACTTATCGATAAGCAATTATAAAACAATGTCATAATGTCAATGTCCATGTCACAACCTTTGAGATTCGTTGAGGAATTTCAAAAAACAAAAAGGGGTGATTTTAAATTGATTGTCACTATGGAAGCTATATGAAGCTATATAGTCCAATTATTACCAAAGTTTTACCAGAGGTTGATTTTCAACCGATCGCTCCTATGGCGCCATATGACAGTGATCCGATTCGGAAGATTGCGACATTCGTGTTGCCTTCAATACAAATATGTAATGGAAAAATTGATCAAAAATGTATAATTGCTTAGGCAACTACTTGGCAGCCCCCACTCTCTAAGTCCCATAGCATTTTGTTGCTTTTTTGTTGTTTTTCTCAATGCTTGTTTTTAAGCATAATATCCAGTAGCTGAAAATATTTTGGACGCTCAAAATGTTCGATGTTTTGATGTCGGACCTTACAGAATTCAGTGTGACAGCATAATACCAAAAATCACAAAAAAGTTGAGAGATTGTTGGTCTTATGCTGCTGTGGTCACACTGTTCGTCAGCTTTGAACAACAAACAAATAAAAAACATTCATTGAGCACAAAAATAAAGAGAAAATGGACAAAATGGACAGGATAAGAGAAGTAGCAGCGACTAATACCCTAATTATTAAATAAACAATTATTAATTATAAAAATCCCATTAAAATGTTTTTTTTTCGGTCAAGTCCCACAAAGTTGACATCTGTTGCTCCTCTTCAATAAGTCTAATTCGCTGTTTGTGTTCCAAGATCTCAATTTGGCTCTTATTTTGCTGCCATTGCTGCTCAAAATGATTTCGACTAGTCGAAACACTGAACGAATCGATGTTTTGAAAGGTCAAAAAAAAAGCTGCCAGCTGTCATTAAAGAGTGTTGTAAAACACCCAAAAATTTTCTGAGCTGCCCAAATTTAGGTACTGGATACATGTGCTTAGAAATAGCCTTACAAAATAATTTCGAGCCAGTTTGCAACCCTTTTTTTTATATGGAGTTGATACCTTTCAAACTGGTTTTTCAACAACTGGATACTATGCTTTACTGATGAGCTAAAATTATTTATGAACTTTGAAAATTTGTTTGACTTAGTCGGTTGAACAAACTTTTTAAGCCGATTAACAAAAATTTTGTATTATTATTGTAAAAGGAAAATTCAGTAAATTGTTAAGTTGTTAAAAACCAATAATTATGTTACACGACTTAACTTTAACCCTCTAATGCCCAGGCAAAAAAAGAAATTTGAGCATTCACTAATTTTCAGACATAGAAAATTCGTAGTAAATCTCATCGTAGAACGGTAAAAGAAAAACTGGCTGATGGAATATTTAGTTATTCCTAAAGTTTTGTAGCAATATACTTTTAATTATAAATCTAATATAATTATATTAATTTTTAAATTTTTAACTAAGATTTTTTTTACCCCGCCTAAAGGCAGGGTAAGGCATAAGAGGGTTAACTATAACAACGAGGTTTATAGGGTATCCCCCTGTCACCTTCGAGAAGAACAATTTTGGTGGTTGAAATAAAGTCTTGCGGCCCACTGTCCAAAACTTCATAAAAAGCTTTCTTAAAGCTCTGAACGTTAAAGCGCTTTAAAGTTGGACATGCGCATTGAAATTGAAAATCTTAAGGATAAATACAATTATACTTGTCACCCAGAATCATTGGTGTATTTTATAACTGATTAAGATAACTGTTTACTTTTAATTCAAATCATATAAAATTGGTGTTAAAAATACATAAAGGTTTTTGTGAAATCGGAAAACGGTCCGTTGATTTATGAAATAATAGAAGCAGCATTTAAACTAATATTAATATGGTAAGTCTTTGCAGTCGATAGATTTGGCTTTTAGAGCTTCTGAGGAATACATACATATGTACATTTATTGTGTGTACATAACTGCAAAAAATAATATATTACATAAATATCTACTAGCTGACAAATACATGAATTCATTTACTTATTGTAATTAAATGTTACTCTGTATATTGTACGCATATTCTGGATGCATACAATATACATATGTACATACGTACAAACATATATGTATGCTTATTCTCTATAATGTATTTGAGGGTTTCACCTTTTTTTATACATACATATGTACATACATTTACACATACTGTAGTATAAACGTTCATATATTTATGTACATGTACATACTCGTAGAATGGTCATGTGTATCTGTATAAATAAATTATTCCAATACAAAGTTTAACAAGACTTTTTTGTAAATGCATAAGAATTTACATATGTATGTATTTACGTATGCATATATTCATACTTACATATGTATATGTACACATACATTTGAGTATAAATATTTGTACATGCACATTAATGAATGCATGCTTGCATCCATATACAAACATACGTACATAAATAAATGTATATTTACTTTGGTAATTTTCTTATCTATGCGGCAACTCTTGAATAAAAAAAAAAATTGTAAGTTAAGTTGCTTGCTTAACTGAAACTTTCTCCTATGACAGCTACTGTAAGTTAATGTTTAGAGTTTGATGTTCCGGCTTTTGCAAACTTTTTCAGTTGGCGTTTCTGTGATTATTCAAAATATCCCTTCATATACCTGTCAAAGGAACAATCGCTTGAAGATCTATTTTTAGTATGACCAACGTTTTTACTATTTATGAGGGATATCTCCATTACAATCGCAGATTTAAAATTTTCTATAGTCTTATTCAACCTGGCTAACTTTGATTTAAATCGGTCCACTATATCATATAGTTGCCATAGAAACTCTTAGTCGAATATTAACAGATAGTATTAAGACTTTTGTTTTGTCTGGAGATATCACTGCGGGCGGCAGTCCGCGCTAGTGACGAAAGCAGCACGAAGGGTGCGAAGGCGACTAGTATATATACTAGGGCGGGTAAATTTTTTTTTCGCAAAAATCGTTCACTAGAATCGTAAACTACGGTTAATTCTAAGATATTTTCACGAAGAAACTATATGTCTATAATCAATTCCTAGCCTCCGCTGAGAAGCATGATGATTTCAGATAAAGGTATTTTAAGGTATTCTGAGGTATTTAAGGCATTAAAAAAAAATAACACATTTTCCAATAATGTTGAGCATTATTCTGATTCATCTTTTTGCAATAAATTTTATAAATATTTTTTTAAATACCAAACAATTTTTTTTTTAATTCGTTAAAATTAGCCGAGGAAGCCATGAACTATGGCTTTTTAAGAAGATTAGAGGCAAAAGTCTGTAACTTTCAAACGAAGTGAGATATCGGCCTGAAAAAAAATGTTGACAACAAAATAAAAGTAGGGCGTAAGATAACGGTCAAAGGCTAACAAAATATCTTAAAGGAAAATAACTTATCTGTCAGTTGCTATTCTAATCAAAAATACGCGTCGAATGACACCTCAATCAATAAAATCCGACCACTGGTTCAAAAGATAATTAATTTTGAAATTTTTAGTGTCCTTCCGAAAATGAGATGAAAAGTCTGTTTTACTGTTTGTTTGGATCAAATCGTTGATTTAGCTTAAAAGTTTGAGTAAGGAGTTGTTCCCGATCAAAAATCTCGAAACTTTTGTTCTACGACTTTTCGAAAAATCGCTAGTTTGGCGGGAAATCGCTAAAACCCGCTAAAATTAAACCAAACCATAAAAGCTACAGATATGATCTATGTGTCGTTGGAAAGGTATTTTAAAGGGCTCTTAAGCATACCTTCAAATTTGTTTTCTAAAGTACATAGGTAAAAAGCTACAGGTGAAATAAGGTAGTTTTTTCCACATTTTGGCGGTTTTCGAGAAAACGCCGCTAACTATTTTTTTTAATTTTCAATATGTTTGAGCTTGTAAAATTTCGCGTTTTTTGATATATGTATGATATATCAAAAAACGCGAAATTTTACATTTTGTTGTTTGGTTTGGAAGAAATTACCAGTTTTCTAAATATGTGATTTGAAATATATAAACAGCAACTGAGTGTCGTAGCAGCCATATATAAACAGCAGCAAAGTGTCATAGCAGCCAGAGTTTGAAAGTGCTGATAGCTTTTGCGCTGGGTATGTGTGTTTGTAAAGGGGACCAGTGTTGCCAGACAGTTTGTTTTAGCTTGTACAAACAATAAACAAAGTTGACAAAGTTATACTGTAAAAAAATATTGCAATTTCAAAATTTCTGATGTCTTTTTTAAAAATTTCTGATATCCCATAAAAAATACATCTTTTCGAGGTAAAAGTCTAGTGACGAAAGCATTTTCATGCCCCAAAATTTCTGATATCCAATTTTATGACGAATAATATTAAGTTCTACACATAAATTATTTTAAAGAAAATTTTTGCTTTTTGAAACCTCCTGCTGAATAGAATAGCTAATCTCGCCATTCATGTGCTGTCGTTGTTGCTGATGCGAAACACCGGTATTTTCTGTCCAATATAAGAGAAATATTTTCAAGAATTAAAAAAGGTTGATTGTTTTTTTTATTCAAACAAAAATACAAATCGACTTACATGGGTAAACATTTGTAATTTAAAAAAAAAAAAATCAAATATGTTATATATATTTCTATATTTTTGTTACAGATTACCTACATAACCTATCGATTGCCGATGTGGCAGTGGCTTATTTACTTTTTTGTCCTTACGATTTTGCTTAAAGGTGAGTACCCAAATAAGCATGAGAATGTATTATTATGTGTACTATAATAGGTGTAATTCAGTGAAAGGCGCAGCGATCAAAAATATCACCAAAAAATATGTTCTCTGAATAAGTAGATAAAACAAAAATATTATACACAAGGGGCTACGCCCACTGCTCGCTTGGCTAACACAAAAATGGTGGGGAGACGAGGGACACTCAAGTTTTTATTTTCAATACATTTTATTAGGAAACAAAAATGTAAAACAGTACAATCTTGGTAATTCGGGTCCTGAAATTGTTTCGATTAAATACAGTAATCCAACCACGCAATTTTGTAAGTCTTCAAAGCCAGACACTGCACTATGGTCCAGATGTCGTTTTTTTTGGCATAAAGTCTAACTATAAAGCTAGAGACTTGAAACTTTGCATGAACCTTAGTTGGACTAATTTAGAATTTTGGATTTTTTTTTTTTGATTTGGACCACGCCTTCATTATCCCTCCACATCCGACTATGAGAAATATGTGTAAAATATTTTTATAAAATCTTAATGAAAAGATGGGGACTTGAAATTTGGAATAAATCTTAGTTAGGCTGAAGTCGAATTTATAATTTTTTTTGTTTTTTAGTTGTGCCTTGTCTTCACCCCCCTTCTTTTTTCCTACTCATTGAAAAGTAAAAAAAATGTTTATAAACTTATATACACAGGAAAATATTTCATTCTTCGCATGTTTGCTAATCAGGCAAAAGTAGAATTTATAATTTTTTTAATTTTTTAATTTGACCATGTTTTAGCCCCCCTCCCTATCTAACTACGAAAAAAAATCAGATTTTCTAGCAAAAAAATTAGAGAAAAGGGGGACGAACGGGGATGAGTTTTTGGTTTGTGGCTAAAGACAACACTCACAAGTACAATCTGGACCAATTAGTTGCTTTCAGCATGGAACAGCTTATTAGTTATATTCCACGAAACATGGAGAACGCATGTTAGTTTTCTAAAAAAATACACATAAATTGGACATTACACAACACTAAATCCCTAGGACTACACATAAAATAACAATATACATTAAATAGTGCATACCATGAAGATTATTTTCCATAATTTAGTTGAATTTTTTGGACCAATTTAACGAGTGTGGCACAACGCAAAGTAACTAAATATTTTGGCACAAATTTCTTTTCGGAAATCAGCTGATCGCTAGCTCACTTTTAAAAGCTCTCAAAAAGCTTTGGTGGCGCTTTTAAAGCTTTTAATTAAAATTTGTATAATGTATGATGAATTTACTTTAAGATAACAATAAGAAAACAACGATATATTAACATCGAAAAATCGACTTTATGCCAAAATAAACGAAATCTGGACCATAGTGCACTGTAAAGTTTTTGAATCTTAAAAGAGGATAGATATAAATAGATAGGATATAACACAAACTATACTGTGGTTGATATTGTAATGGATCAGTAATCAGTATATACCGAATGCAA
This sequence comes from Drosophila subquinaria, assembly GCA_037043405.1. NCBI lineage: Eukaryota > Metazoa > Arthropoda > Insecta > Diptera > Drosophilidae > Drosophila > Drosophila subquinaria. The sequence goes on along the minus strand of JBAMBL010000303.1, from coordinate 34,493 downwards.
AAAGTATGATTTTTCCACAATGGTATTCTTTAATTGTTTGTTAAAATTTTTTATTTATCGTTCGGACAAAACAATCTGGCATCACAACATTTGTACATAAATTTTTCGTAAAACGGATAGCAAAACTTGACATTATTTTTGTTGCTGGTATCATCCGGTAAAAAATTTTTATTATACGCTGTGCCCATTGAAAATTTTCAAAAAAGGTATATTAGATTTGTGTGATGCATGTAACAGGCAGAAGGAAGCATCTCCGACCCCATAAAGTGCATATATTCTTGATCAGCATCAACAGCCGAGTCGATTGAGCCGTTTGTCTGTCCGTCTGTCTGCCCTTCCGTCTGTTTAAACCCGTCGATCTGAGAGACTATAATAGCTAGAGACTTAAAATTTGGTATGTAGGTTGCTGGATACCGGACGCAGATCAAGTTTGTTTTTAAATTTGGATCGGACCCCTATATCATATACAGTTTGTCAAGTAATTGTTTGCAAAGCCTTAAAAATGTAATATTTCGACTTTAAATAAGAAAATAATAGCTTATTATATATATTTGGAAAGGTCATTTAATTTTCGTTCGAATGATGCAAAAATTTCCTTAACCCATTAAGTACCCTTCGAAAATTTGGAACTTATGTAAAAGTCACTTTTCAAAACTTTTTTCCACGATTTTTTCCAAAAAATGTTGGGATGCAAAACAATTCTTGGAACAATTCTAAGAGTAACTGCAAAAAAAAATTTAAAAAATATTTTTGCTAGTATTTTGTTTTGAAAATCCTAAAAATTACCATTTTAACCCATTTTTCCTCATTTTCATGCAAAAAGTGCCTTTTTTGCAGTTTTCAAAAAACTATAAAAAATACTAGCAAAAATATTTTTGAAATTTTTTTTTTGCAGTTACTCTTAGAATTGTTTCGAAAATTTTTTTGCATCCAAATATTTTTTGCGAAAAATCGAAGAAAAAAGTTGAAAAAGTAGACTTTTGCTAAAATTCAAAATATTCCATGGGTACTCAATGGGTTAAGGAAATTTTTGCATCATTTGAACGAAAATTAAATGACCTTTCCAAATATATATATAAAGCTATTATTTTCTTATTAAAAGTCAAAATATTACACTTTTAAGGGTGTGTAAAGTGCTTCTTGACAAACTGTATGTACATGTGATGAACTGAGCACGCTTGCATTGTTATTGTAGGAAATTTTGCTCATTTGGCCTTGAGAACATTTGACGCGGCGCGAGAACATACATATGTATTTACATACGTCTATGTTTATAAATATGCATGTGTGTACAAGCAGAAGACAATAAAATGCAGATAATTTTTGCATCTTGCTTTTATTCGTTTTTTTTTTTGCATGTATGGAAAATCGAAATTAACCTTTATAAATGAAACGGTTACTAAACGGGTTTTTCGGTTAACAGACTTTCGGTTTAAAGGTTTCGGTCAGACGAAAATTTTTTTTTTTCGGTTACGGCTTTAGTTACGGTTTAAAATTTCAATCGGTTTTTACCGGTTAAAGGTTACGGTTTCGGTTAGGGTTTTAATCCCTGCGACAAATATTAATATGGTTATGTACCTTAAGTACTTTTCGCCCGAGTATGCGATCAAAATGTAAAAGACATAGAATATTCTCAATCTATTAGTTCGGTTGAGATACTAAAAAAAATTACATAATAAATCTATTTTTTCCATCAATCTCACCTTTGGCAGCTATATAATATAGTGGTCCGATGTTAACCAAATTTGATCAGAATGTATAGTATAGGACCATCCCATATGCATATTCTGTCAGTTTGGCTCAGATATCTCAAACAACAAAAAAGATTTTCATACTGAGACTTGATTTTCGACTGATCGTTCCTATGGCAGCTGTATGACATAGTGGTCCGATGTCAATCAAATTTTAGTCAGGATGTATAGGACCATGCCATTTGCATATTTTGTCAGTTTGGCTAAAATATCTCAAACAACAAAAAAGTGTTTCGTACTAAAACTTTATTTTCGACTGATCGTTCCTATGGCAGCTATATGATATAGTGGTCAGATTTCAAACAAATTTGATCAGGATGTATGGAACTATCCCATATACAAATTCTGTTGGTTTGGTTCAGATATCTCAAACAACAAAAAAGTTGTTGATACTAAGACTTGATTTTCAACTGATTGTTCCTATGGGAGCTATATGATATAGTGGTCCGATCCAAAATCTAAAACAAACTTGTTCTGCTTGCAATATAGACGAACTTACATACCAAGTTTGAAATCTCTAGCTCTTATAGTCTCTGAGATCTAGGCGTCAATACAGACGGACATGGCTATATCGACTCGGCTGTTGATGCTGATCAAGAATATATATACTCTTTACAGGGTCTGCCACGCCTCCTTCTGCCTGTTACACACTTTTTTTTTATGAAAAAGTTAATAGACCTCTATACTTTGTTAAAGTACTTGGTCTAAAAACAAATGACTGTATCGCGCTGAATTTTAGCATGTTTGCCTAAATATGAATGGACTAGAAGGCGTCATAAATTTGTTTGCGATTGCAGCGCATTTTCCTGGTCAAGGAGGTTACTTTTCCCCCCACCTGGTACAGTTGCCCAAGATTTCCTGATGGCCTCTTATTTCACTCATTTTGTGAAGAGATTTGCGACATTTCGACTATGAGGTTCGTTTCGTCTTGGCGCTTTTATCGATTTGATAACTTTCTGCCTATCACCTGATACGGTATGGGAATCCTTTAGAACTGTAAGGGCTTCATTGACCGCCAGAATTTAATCTTGAAAGACACTGCTGATTGCAGAGAGTAAATTCTCCTCCTACTTGGTTGTTCAGCTTGGTGCTATCGGTGTAGAAAGACAGGGCTCAAGTGAAGCCTGGAGTACTCTCGTTCCAGGTACGCGGTGAGGCGTACTCGATTTGCATACAGTAGTCTGTTTTAGACGGGACTGTTGTAATATCATTAAGGATGGAATTGCATTTATATGGTAGGTTTACTCATATGGTAATAACTTAGCCGTCTCTCCGTGTATTGAATTCTTGATTTTTTTTATATATTATTCTAAAACTTTAAAGTCAAAACATCGTAAAACTTCGGCTTTTAAACAATTGGCTTCAATTTAATTCTGTGTATAAATACATTTAAAATATATTCATTAGCTTTCAAAAAAAGTTGTTTTTTGTCATAAGGTCAGCCTACCGCGACGCGATGTCGCACACTGTGGCCGAAGGCCGATAATCATGGCAAAAACCTTTTTTTCTGAAAAGAGTTCGTAAAAGTAATGAATACATTCGACAGAGACTTCTTTAAAATTTATTTTTAAAAATACCTTTTTTTTTAATCAAGTTTTTAGAACAAATTAAAATTTTTTATGCAAGTAATCTTAAAAACACTTAAATGAGGTAATTTTTTTAACTTTGGTAGAAGACAACTAGCCTTACATCACCTTAAAATTACGTGAAAGCGCTTAGTCATCAATGCTCTAACTTCAGTAATAAAATTAATAAGACTGATGCAACCTCGTAATGAAAACTCGCTGCAAGGAGATGAAGAAGAAGAGTACGTTCTTGCTATTCACGGATGTCAGAATTGTGATATAATTTTTAATTGTAACTTATACCTGTTATATAATCCTTTAAAAATGTTATTTTGCAATTCAGAATCTGAAAATATCATTTATAGTACATTTTTATATTGTACATATTAATGGTATTCCGGGAACCGTTTTAGATTTGGTTTAGATTATTTTTAACCAAATCTAAATGAGTTGACGGAACGACCCTTTTTGCACGCTGGTTAGTTTTAGATTTCGTGAACAGCTGACAGCCTGGGCGAACAGATGTCACAGTTTTCATTTGAAACCAAATCGAAATCAAAACAAAATCAGCCTCAGAGCAGATTTCACGAAATTAACTAGTAAGACCACATTTCCCTGATTTGCTCTGGGCACACTGACAAATTTGTATGGAGCAGCTGTGAACAGCTGACTGCGAAATATAAACCAAATCTAAACTGATCTAGAACGGTTCCCGGAATACCATTATGATTAGCCACAAATGCTCAAATTGCATGCAGTGCCAATAAATATGGTCACAAGTGTTTAAAAAAATTGCTTCATATAATGTTCAACTTATCGATAAGCAATTATAAAACAATGTCATAATGTCAATGTCCATGTCACAACCTTTGAGATTCGTTGAGGAATTTCAAAAAACAAAAAGGGGTGATTTTAAATTGATTGTCACTATGGAAGCTATATGAAGCTATATAGTCCAATTATTACCAAAGTTTTACCAGAGGTTGATTTTCAACCGATCGCTCCTATGGCGCCATATGACAGTGATCCGATTCGGAAGATTGCGACATTCGTGTTGCCTTCAATACAAATATGTAATGGAAAAATTGATCAAAAATGTATAATTGCTTAGGCAACTACTTGGCAGCCCCCACTCTCTAAGTCCCATAGCATTTTGTTGCTTTTTTGTTGTTTTTCTCAATGCTTGTTTTTAAGCATAATATCCAGTAGCTGAAAATATTTTGGACGCTCAAAATGTTCGATGTTTTGATGTCGGACCTTACAGAATTCAGTGTGACAGCATAATACCAAAAATCACAAAAAAGTTGAGAGATTGTTGGTCTTATGCTGCTGTGGTCACACTGTTCGTCAGCTTTGAACAACAAACAAATAAAAAACATTCATTGAGCACAAAAATAAAGAGAAAATGGACAAAATGGACAGGATAAGAGAAGTAGCAGCGACTAATACCCTAATTATTAAATAAACAATTATTAATTATAAAAATCCCATTAAAATGTTTTTTTTTCGGTCAAGTCCCACAAAGTTGACATCTGTTGCTCCTCTTCAATAAGTCTAATTCGCTGTTTGTGTTCCAAGATCTCAATTTGGCTCTTATTTTGCTGCCATTGCTGCTCAAAATGATTTCGACTAGTCGAAACACTGAACGAATCGATGTTTTGAAAGGTCAAAAAAAAAAGCTGCCAGCTGTCATTAAAGAGTGTTGTAAAACACCCAAAAATTTTCTGAGCTGCCCAAATTTAGGTACTGGATACATGTGCTTAGAAATAGCCTTACAAAATAATTTCGAGCCAGTTTGCAACCCTTTTTTTTATATGGAGTTGATACCTTTCAAACTGGTTTTTCAACAACTGGATACTATGCTTTACTGATGAGCTAAAATTATTTATGAACTTTGAAAATTTGTTTGACTTAGTCGGTTGAACAAACTTTTTAAGCCGATTAACAAAAATTTTGTATTATTATTGTAAAAGGAAAATTCAGTAAATTGTTACGTTGTTAAAAACCAATAATTTTGTTACACGACTAAACTTTAACCCTCTAATGCCCAGGCAAAAAAAGAAATTTGAGCATTCACTAATTTTCAGACATAGAAAATTCGTAGTAAATCTCATCGTAGAACGGTAAAAGAAAAACTGGCTGATGGAATATTTAGTTATTCCTAAAGTTTTGTAGCAATATACTTTTAATTATAAATCTGATATAATTATATTAATTTTTAAAGTTTTAACTATGATTTTTTTTACCCCGCCTAAAGGCAGGGTTAGGCATAAGAGGGTTAACTATAACTATATTATAATGAGCGGCACTTTTATTAACTAACGGTACTTTTATTATCTTATTCAGGCCTGTTCCGGTTTTCACTTGTTTTTTTGCGAATTTCAATCCGCAAGATTTGACCGAATTTCACTTAAAATTCCTTTACATTTCCTACGAATTACCCTCCGAATTTCCCTTTCACATTGTGTTGAGTAATTTTTTGCAGAACAGTGCTGGAAAATGTTCTGAGCGAATCAGAAATTTTTCAAAAGAATTTTCGCCTGTTGAAATGTGAAATTTATTCCTCAATTCCTTTCCTTTATTCCTTATTCCTTTAATCATAAGTCGAAACATTTTTCAAAGGTAAAACCTACTTTCGTAATAACTTTTGTATTTTTGAAAGTGCGGGTTGATTTCAGTGTTGAGAAATGTCTTTTTGCAGAGTTGTCAATTGTTGCACAGTGTTTGCTTAAGGCTAGTACCGACGTGAGATACATTTTTAGCGGCGGAAAATGCTCAATATTAAGCTGTCGACGAGCGTAAAGCCAGAGTTGCCAAAGCAACACGAAAAAATAACAAAAAGTTGAGTGGTAACTCTATGCGTCAACAACGGTTTATTTTAAATATGAACATGTAGAACTGATTTGCATAAAAAGAGGAGAGAATAAACATTGAAAACTGTATATTAATGTTAATAGAGGAGAAATATGCGATGGCACGCATGCACAGCGGGTTTTGGGTGTACCCAACGCCTTAGAACTTTTTACGTGGATTCTCCCTCTAAATTAATGAAAAAATACAAATATTGGACTCTTTTCCACCTTGTTAATCAGCAGAATTTTGTCTGCTATTTCAAAAAGAGTCAATCTGCTGTTTTTTGTTAATTTCCCGGCCATTTCTTTTGAGTTATTGTGAGAGAGTGAGATAGATAGATAGCGAAACTCTTAACAGTTCGATGTTTCGCTGGGCCTGTCAGCTAAATGCAAACAGTGCTGGATAACGCCCGTTCCTTATCTGGCAACTCCGTTTTTAGTTTCAGTTTAGTTGACGTCCGGACCGACAAGCGAAGATAAATGTCGTCTTCTTCTTTTTCGCTTTCCGCTAGCGTTTTTTTATATGAAGTTTGACTTACGCTAGGCCTTTTATCTCACGTCGGTACTAGGCTTTACAAAAATAATCAGTTCTTTTTTGCATTAAATTTTAAACTGTTTTGTCCAAACTTGCATTTAAAAAACAAGAAATTGAATTCTTCACTTTACGCAATACTTAAAAATACTGAAATTGTTGTTTAAAATATGTCCCAATATATTTACTAATTTCTTCACATACAAGGGCAGCCCTTATAAAGTTGCCATTCACTTTCACAAATACTTGCGGAAACTGGAACAGGTCCAGCAAATCCGACAAAAATGTCAGGTTAGAGTCTTATCGATTTTGAGGTATGATGAAATAATATTTATTTAAAAATCAAATAAACTATTTTTTTTTTAAACTGATAACGTAGTAATATTCCTAAAACATTGAAGTATTTAATAAATATATAATTTTCACTTCAATTTTATGCTAAGCATGCCAAAATCATCGATATAACCCTTCCGAATTCAAACTCACTAGCTCAATGTCACGTGAATTCAATTCGCAAAATCTTGCCGAAAGTGAAAACCGGAACAGCTTAGGGAAATTCATTTTCGCAAAATCTTCCCGAAAGTGAAAACCGGAACAGGCCTGATTGATTCTTGATGCACTTTACAAGGCTTTTAAGAAATCAAGTCTTAATAATCGTAGATTCCGATTTTGGTGGACGGTTACCACGTTTTTTTCGATCTGAACAAATTGAGCCGCCCTAATGTACATATGTATATATAATATGCTTCATAAAATTTATCATGTGTTAGAATAACTTGATACCATTAAGTATTTCTTCCATTCGAGACTATCGAAAATATTTTATATAAGCTCTACAATTTTTGTATTATTTGAGCTAACTGAGATTTCGTCCTTTCCCAGTCCTAAATGTAGAAGTACAACAATCGAAGCCGGCAACAATTTTTTGAGCAATTGTAATTTTAAAAAAGTATTTTTATAAATCAAACAAACTGTTTTACTTGATTTGACTGTTTTCAATGGGCTTTGTGTTTGTAAATATACGAATTCCATTACTCTCGATTTGGATCATCCCATCCTGGTGGACATGGTGGCTCAATGCACAGCATGAGAGCTACACCCGCTAGAAGTAAGAGAGACTTCAGATGCATCTTCTTCGTTTTCTTCGATTTCAGGTGTTATTCGACAGGTATTAATCAAACGACTAGTTAGCCAGTCCCATAACCAGCAACTTTTAAAGCATTCTCTTATTTTCCACGTCATTTTATAAGATGAATAATAATTTAATTTTCGAAATTGTTTTCATTATTTACAGTCTGTACTTAAAAAGTACATTGGGTACATATACTCTGTATTTCAGAAGGAAAATGTGGGTAAACAAAAGCTTTGTTTCCTTTCTTGCCATTCAAAAAACTGTGATTCTCAAATATAAAATTTTATGCTTGTAAACTAACATTTTATTATTATTCGATATTGGTTAAGATATTATTTTTTTAATTACTTGACTTGCCCTTGCAGACCACGATGTGAAACAAGAATTGTTTATATCAGATGTTAATAACGATTATCATTCGGCCCGATTGCAAACTGAATTCTCTCCAATATAATGAATCTAAAATTCTTTTATCATTACGTATATTTAATTATTTAAATATATTTATGTTAATTTATTTAATTATTTCACTTGTATGTGTGTTGTTAGATCCCATTCTTAAAAAAAATGTACACGCATCTATTAACCTTTGCGTGGCAATCCCCATAAAGTGTATATATTCTTGATCAGCATCAACAGCCGAGTCGATATAACCATTTCCGTCTGTCTGTCCTCCCGTCTGTGTAAGTGTCTAGATCTCAGAGACTATAATATCTAGAGACTCCATAGTTGGTATGTAGGTTTGTCTATATTGCACGCAGATCAAGTTTGTTTTAAATTTTGGCCACGCTCCATTTAACGTGCACAAAATAGAAATAAAATTATCATGTCTTACTTATAAAGACAATTTAAAAGATAAAGATACTAAACTTGGTATGTTGGTATCTGGGATAGTCCTATACATACTGACCAAATTTTGAAATCGGTCAGATATATCATATGGCTGCCATAGGAACGATCATAGGCGATCTTGTCGCTTTAGAAGCACGCAGAATTTTGCCCAATTTTTCAGTCATCAAACTGGACTCCCTTCTGAGCTATTTGTAGGTCTCCACGTAGGCAGAAAGGATCATAGGATCCGCGGAATCACAACGGTCCTATCGGGACCTAAGCGCGTCACTAGAACACCCGCTCTAACCTAGCCCAACCCATTTAAATAAGTATCGGGTATCCCTTAATAGGAAGTTCGACTTTAGCCGTTTCCACTTGTTAATGTTCATTTTTAATGTTCATTTTTAGTTATAACGGGTGTAAAAATTAAAAGTCAATCGAGTGTAAACTTTTATGCTGATTTTTTCATTAAATGATAGGCTAATTAAACATTATCTCAAAATAAATAAGTCCAGATTTTAATCATAGTAAGTATATAGCTCCTAGAAGCAAATCCATTTAGAATATCCCCATTTTAAAAAAAATGACTACAGTTTTAGGAATGTTCAATCATGAATTTATTTTGCCACACAACAAATCGCTCTTTGAAGCTGATCACTTTTATCCATAAATTTTATCATTAAAGTACGGGGTTGTGGACCTGGTCGGTGGGTCAAGAGCCATCGCAAAAAATCCTATAACCGCGAGAAGTATTAGATTTATTGTCTGCATTTCGTTCTTTCCTGGATTCAACTGAATTTCATGTATTGTGTGGGCTACACTTTTATGTAGATTATGTTTAAATATGCCTAGCTAATTAATTAGTTACTAAAATTATTTTCACTTGAGAATAAAATTATATATTATTGCTTATATCACATGTTGCTGTTAAACAGATGTTCATCGTATGCTTCATTAGCAGCAAGTCGAGTGTACTCGGCTGTAGATACCCTGTGCCCCGACACTCCGATAGCCTTATACGTATTTCCACGCCATTAGGCACGCCAAGAGTTTGATGATCCGCATATTACATCTATATGATCTAGTGCAGCGGTGGGCACGCATGGGCTCCGGGAGCTAACGGCTGCTCCCGAATTCAGGTTTCGTGCCCACCGCTGATCAAGTGAATCGATGTAAACCAAAATTGATCAAAATGTAAAAGGCATTGAATATTCCCTATCTGTGAGTTCGGTTAAGATACTACATATCTCCAAAAAATTTCATACCAAACAGAGCTCGCAAATAACAGTCAACACTTTCAGTGTGTCAGAAAATAACAGTTATTAGCTGACAGAACGATAAAAGGGATCAGAACAAAACATTAATTTATGTTTTTTTCTCAGGAGGCTTATCAGTCAAGAAATAACATTTAATTTTGTTTCCTTATGGTTGTGTTACTCAAAAACTGTTTCGTCTGGAAAAAAAAATCGAAAGTGCCTTCTGAAAATTTAAAACGTTTTTTTTTTTTGCTACAATTTTGCGGAAAATGGGTCGTGTAAAAAACATAGTTCATTCTTTTTTTAACTATGATAGCAAATTAAATAAATCGGAATGCAACGTGTGTGGCAAAATATTAACTGGAACTCAAATTAAAAATTTAAAACGTCACAAGTCTCGGTTGCGCTTAATTTTATCCTAACCGATAAACGTAGATCTCTAAGTGCGGAAAATATTAATTCGCTTTTAATTGTAAAGCTTAATTCTAAATAACAATTTTTAATGTAAATAAAAATAGTTACCAAAATAAATTATCTTGTTCTGTGGGTGTATTGCTTTTTCGGGAGTTTGTGTCGATTTTTGCGCACCTAAAACAAAAACAACTTGAAAAGACACCTTTGACTAACACTTTTGTGTTTTGCTCATTTGCTAACAGTTATTCCGGGAGCACTAGCTAAAAAGTCTTTTTTTAACTGTTATTAGTATACAGAAAGAATTTATTTTCTAAATGGAAAATACTGAGCAGAGAGCACAAACGAAAAGAAGTAAGTGTTTCTCTCAGTGAGAAATCTTCTGGGTTTTAGTTTTTTTCTGTTTTTTCAGTAAACAGATCGAAAAAGCAATAAGTGTTGACTGTTATTTGCGAGCTCTGATACCAAATCTATATTTTCAATCAATCGTTACTAAGGCAGCTCTATTATATACACTGAAAAAAAGACCACTTTCTAAAATCAAGAACATTCATCTTAAATATTTTGTTCCTGAAATAAGAATATTTAAAGACCAAATTACTAAAGCTTAGAATATTTATCTTGAAAATCATAAGTTGTTAATATAAAAATAAAGTTCTCAAATTTAAATATTTTGTTCTTAATATAAGACCATTTTAAGACTAAATTACTTTAAATAGAGGATTGTTCTAAAAATCTTAAGTTCTTAATATAAGAATAAAAATCAAAGATCTTAGATATTTTTCTCATAAAATAAGAGCAAAAATCTTAAAAATTTGTCACTCTTTGAGACTTAGAATTCACAACTGGCTCTGGCGTCTCAAAGATGACATTAGGCTTGGATCGCTGGTCAAGTCAGCACAGCGGCACTGATGATAGAGATGGCATCTCTTGAAACATCAGTATACCAAGCCATGCTCCTTGCGTTCTGCAAGTGTTTTGTGTGTTGTTGTTAGTTGTTTAGTGTCAAATCGACAATACTAGACCTCAAGTTAACTAAAAATTACTTCATTCTTCTTAAAATGTTAAGAAGCTTAATCTTTATCTGAGATTTTTTGTCTTGAGTATTCAAAACTTTTTGGTCTATAAATAAGAACAAATAATCTTAAAAAAATAATTAGTTTTATTCTTATACTAAGATTTGTGGTCTTGAAAATATAAGAATTTATGATCTTAAAAACAAGAACTTGGTCTTAATTGAAATGTTCTTAGAATCAATTTTTGTTTTCTTACTTCAAGATTTTCATGTTCTCGACGCAATTTTTGGACCAGAGTTCTTAGTTCTGAAACCAAAATCTTGATTTGATTGCGTCGAAAACATGAAATTTTTTAGAGATATGTAGTATCTCAACCGAACTCACAGATAGGGAATATTCAATGCCTTTTACATTTTGATCAATTTTGGTTTAAATCGATTCACTAGATCATATAGATGTAATATGCGGATCATCAAACTCTTGGCGTGCCTAATGGCGTGGAAATACGTATAAGGCTATCGGAGTGTCGGGGCACAGGGTATCTACAGCCGAGTACACTCGACAATAAATCTAATACTTCTCGCGGTTATAGGATTTTCTGCGATGGCTCTTGACCCACCGACCAGGTCCACAACCCCGTACTTTAATGATAAAATTTATGGATAAAAGTGATCAGCTTTAAAGAGCGATTTGTTGTATGGCAAAATAAAGTCAAAGAATTCATGATTGAACATTCCTAAAACTGTAGTCTTTTTTTTTTTAAATGGGGATATTCTAAATAAATTTGCTTCTAAGAGCTATATACTTACTATGATTAAAATCTGGACTTATTTATTTTGAGATAATGTTTAATTAGCCTGTCATTTGCAAAGCTTTGTTAATGAAAAAACCAGCATGAAAGTGCATGCCGTCTAGGAAGGGTTTACCCAGGATGCGGAGTGTTCTGTTGCTTAGAGCCGGCAGGAGCAGAAGAAGTGTTCCGGACATTGTTCTTCTTCCTCATCTCTGCAGCTCCTGAATAAGTCATTATAAGGGGAATTTAGTCTACGGGCATGAATGCCTATTACTCAATGGCCGTTCAGGGCCGGATGACTACTAAATTTTGATTTTCGACTGATCGTTCCTATGGCAGCCATATGATATATCTGACCGATTTCAAAATTTGGTCAGTATGTATAGGACTATCCCAGATACCAACATACCAAGTTTAGTATCTTTATCTTTTAAATTGTCTTTATAAGTAAGACATGATAATTTTATTTCTATTTTGTGCACGTTAAATGGAGCGTGGCCAAAATTTAAAACAAACTTGATCTGCGTGCAATATAGACAAACCTACATACCAACTTTGGAGTCTCTAGATATTATAGTCTCTGAGATCTAGACACTTACACAGACGGGCCAAGGTTAATAGATGCGTGTACATTTTTTTTAAGTATGGGGTCTAACAAAACACATACAATTAAAAAAAATAAATAAACATAAATATATTTAAATAATTAAATATACGTAATGATAAAAGAATTTTAGATTCATTATAATGCTGAGAATGCAGTTTGCAAACGGGTCGAATGATAATCGTTATTATCATCTGATATAAACAATTCTTGTTTCATAACGTGGTCTGCAAGGGCAAGCCAAGTAATTAAAAAAATAATATCTTAACCAATATCGAATAATAATAAAATGTTATTTTACAAACATAAAATTTTCTATTTGAGAATCACAGATTTTTGAATTGCAAGAAAGGAAACAAAGCTTTTGATTACCCACATTTTCCTTTTGAAATACAGAGTATATGTACCCAACGTACTTTTTAAGTACTTTTTTGATAAACAAAGTAATTTGCTAGGCATATTTCAGCTTATATCATGACGTGGAAAATAAGAGAATGCTTTAAAAGTTGCTGGTTATGGGACTGGCTAACTAGTCGTTTGATTAATACCTGTCGAATAACACCTGAAATCGAAGAAAACGAAGAAGATGCATCTGAAGTCTCTCTTACTTCTAGCGGGTGTAGCTCTCATGCTGTGCTAGCCGCTTAGTAACTTATGCAAGCATAACGGATAGTTTTGATTTAATCGAGCCTTAGATTCGATTTTCTTGATAAGAGGTTATCATAGTTATCAAACTAATTTTTATTTTTATTATCAAACTGAATATTGGTCACCTTCAATCAATGCATTACATTTTAAATTAACTTCATTAAAATATTCATTCACGTTTTGTCGAAATCAGTGCTAGAACTTGTTTCCGAAAAAACTACCTATATTTAAGTCGCGGGCGAATGCCTTGGTTTTTTTAAATTGACTTGAATACGAACAATTTCCGAAAATCAACATATGCACCACTAATAGCGCTAATCAAGACCTATAAGTTTCGCCTTTTATCAAAATAAAATAATGTCTTGGCACATGTTTTATTTCACTTTGAATGCGTACGAATGTCGCATTCGACATTAGGGAATTACCCATATACTTAAATTGAGCAGCTGGTAACTTATAGTTCGAGACTCGAGTTTATATTTCTAATTTAAAAAATATGTAGCTCCTCTTTCAGATGGATCTTTTGCAGTGACGGAGAATGAAGCACCCACAACAGCACCAAAATTTTTATCAAGAGGTCACCTGTACAAAGTTATAGTCGGTGAAACTATTGAATTACCATGCAAGGTGCAAAATTTGGGATCATTTGTACTATTGTGGAGAAAGGGCTCGTCAGTTCTTACTGCTGGCCATTTAAAAATCTCTCGAGATCAAAGGTTTAAAATTGTGGGAGACTATAATCTTCAGATTAACGGCGTTAAAACTCAAGATGCTGGCGATTATATATGTCAACTTGGGGACCAAGAAAATCGAGATCAAGTTCATACTGTTGAAATATTGGGTAATATACAATTAATTTAAATCTATTCAGTTACACTTAATGTTTATATTTTACTTTAGTACCACCAACATTAAGGGCCCTTCCACATAATGGGCAAGTAACTGCACGTAAAGGAAGCACAGTTACACTAGAGTGTAAAGCATCGGGTAATCCAGTGCCAACAATATACTGGTTCAAGAAGGACGTTTATTCCGGGCCGACTCATTTATCTGACAGCTCGACATTGATTTTAGAAAACGTGGACAGACACCACGCTGGAACATATCAATGTTCAGCTGACAATGGTGTTAAGGAACGTGTGTCAATGGACATTCAACTGACGATTTTATGTAAGTTTTCTTCAAACATCCGTAAAACACATTTTTTTTTGGGTTATGTTGTTAAATTTCGAACGCATCTTAAATTTTAATAACCAGCTATCATGCATTCAATTATAAATAGAAGTCGTTTGGCAACAAAATAAGAACGAATCGGTCATGAATCATAAACAATTGGGCTTGATTTTTCTCGTTCATTTTTTTCTGAGTGTATATATATTATTGATCAACAACAACAATAGCCGGGTTAATACAGTATTATCCGTCTGGACGACCGTCCGTCTGTGTTAGCGTCTTGATCTCATATAGTATAAAAGCTGACGCTACCGAATTTGGCACACAAACTTATTAAACTTTTGCCAAATCCCCTTCCGTCCCGACAAATCGCGAAAATCCATTGCACCCTCAGTTTTGGTGATAGTTCTCTGTTCGCGGTGATTAACGTATTATTTATTTTTATCCGGCAGCTTACTTAATCGTATACAAGACACGTGTCCTGTTTCGCTCTTAAGTTGTTAATTAATTCTGAAAAAAAAATGAAACTATGCTCGAGATATTAATAGGCGATGATTATCTATACATATAAAACTCTTTGTCCTGACTCACTGACTGACGGACTCACTGACTGACGCATCAACGTGTAGTCCAAACGGTAAAAGATAGAAAGCTGCAATTTTCACACAACATAGATGAGATAATTTCATCGTGCAATAAGACGGCGTTATGCGAAATTCGACCTGTAAGTGGGTCAAATTCGGGGAAAGGTCACGGAATTGCTTAGTATAAAAAACTTTTTTGTTTCTTAAGATATCTCAACCAAACTCACAGATTATATGTTTGGGACTGTCTCTTACATTCTGTCCAAATTTGGCCAAAGTCGGATGACTATATCATTTTTGCTGTCATAGGAAAAATCGGTTGCAAATTAACCTTTAGAATCAAAAACTCTGTTGTTGCATGAGATATTCTAACAAAACTCACAGATTAACTCTTCCTGCTAAATTTAGACTTTTACCTCAAATTTAGTTTTTTCCCGTCAAATTTAGCTTTTTTCCTGGCAAATCTGGATTTTTACCGCCAAATCACTAAATCTTACTTTTAGCCAAAGTTCAGTTGCAAGGAAGAAACATTAAAACACTAGTTTTCAAAAATTTGTTTACATATTGATAACTTCCGAACTAAATAATAGTAACAATTAGAAAAAACCGTTTACCGTTTTACCTAAAGTGCCGAATGCAAAATTTTTGTTTAATTATATTTGCTTTTTTCATTTAAGCTCCACCCGAAATAACTGTTGAAAAGGCTTGGGTTCATGCTGCCGAAGGATATGATATAGAGCTTGTTTGCGTGGTTCATGGTGACGTCAACTCGGAGGTAAGTTTATCTGAACACTTAATGAACTTATCTTAATTTAATCATGTTATATGTTCTATGACGTATGAATTTTCCATTCTGCTTTTTTTTCTTTCATCTATATATATATTCTTAGATGTTGTGGTACCAAAATTCTTTCTTACTGGATCCTACGGATCGTCGTTCAATGTATCCTCATGACGATAGATACAGTCTAATTATAAGAAATTTCCAACCGACCGATTTTGGAAATTATAGCTGTGTGGCTGATAATGCCCTAGGAAGAACTAAGAAATACATCGAGGTCTCTGGACGGCCAGGGCCGGCTGATTTTATTTCACCGGCTTTAAGTGGATTCCTAGACCATTATAACTTAACTTGGACAATAGAGTCCATACCACCCTTAGATGAAATTAAACTTTTATATCGCAGGCTTCTGGTAATGTTTATTAAATATTATTACCTTTTAGTACATAAATATTTATATATACTTATTATTTAATTTAATTTATATATATAAAACAATGCGATCATCGAATATTTCAGATGAACGAAACGTATCAACACCCTGGTAAATGGCATGAATATCATATTAAACCTATCCCGATTCGGACTGATGGAACGCACTATTTAATGTCCTATGTTGTAAGAAATTTGGAGCACAACGCTGTGTACGAAGCAATTGTTCAAGCAAAAAATAAATACGGATGGAATGAGGTTAGTATTCTGTACAAATTTAGTTCTTACTAAATACAATACTGTAGAAGTGCTTAAAATCAGTAAAAAAGGTAAAGAAAATAAATGTTGACTTGGGCCATGTAGTGTAGATTAACGTCTCCTGAGTGATTTACGTCTTTTAAATATTTATCGCTACTGAACTTAGACAATTCCATTCACACATAGATAAGAAAAAACGATTTCAGGGAAGAACTTGTTTTGTGAGATCCTGAAGACCACTTTCTGGTAAAAGTTTTTGTGCTGACGATGGAGTTTCCAAAGGGTGGCCACAAAATTGGATAACAGAATGATAAAAAAAAATGGAACACTTCCAAGCCTTGGATCTTCTTATCCCAATATTATAGGATTGGTAATACTGAAATACAGTTAATCCTTCCGAGCGGATATACCGATAATGGAGCATTAAGTACATACATAATTTTCTTCGTAAAATCATAAATTCATTTTGTGTGCTTTTCAAACTTATTAGTTCTTAAAAATAGTAGTCGTTCCTTGCATAGGAACTAGCTTTATAAACATAAAATTTGACTTATTTAATTAACAATTAATTTTAATGCCAACAATATTTTAGATCAGCGATATTCATCAGTTTTATACTCGAAATCACGATCTGCTACTTGACATCGATATGGAATATAAAATGGGAATTTCATGCTGTAATCGAATATCAAAGACTATGGCTGCAATAATTTTACCTTACTCTCTGCTAGCAACATTAACATTCATAATCAATACTTAAATATGTTTAATTACTGGCAAATATGAGTTCAATGGTGCCTTACTATATATTTAGAATATGTACATATTTAAAAAATGAGTAGATATTAAATATTATGTTTGTAAACAATTATGTATAAAAATTTAAATTACTCTAGTATTAAATAATTAAACTAAGTTTCTTTAATATGATAAAATATCAAAATATCACAATTAAATAAAATAGATTAATAATATTGTATGTCATCTTGAGTTTGAAACTATTCAACTACCTTTACGGAGTCGCTCTCACCTTCCAAGGCAGCGGCATTTCATGACATGAATTGTATTACATCACCATAAATCAGAGGATATCACAATTTTTAAGGAAGCGTTTAATTTGTATAAACAAAAATGTAAATTAATAATTTTTTATAAATAGTAGTAGTATTCCCATAAACGGGTGAAGTGTTATTATAACCTTAGGCCAAAAAATCAAATCACAAATATATATAATAGTTATTGATACCAAATTAACTTAACTTGTTTTACGAAACAAGACAATACCCATTATCTAAATGTTGTAACAAGCAGTCATTTATCTGTAGGACTAGGAATTAATGTAGCATGGAAATTAAAATTTTTCGTAAAGAATATTTCCGCACTACACTATTTCATCGGAGCAAGCGCAACAGCAAAACTAATACAAAAACGCACATATTAAACTCGAGAATATTTTGCATTCTTTACTAATAATATCTAAAACAAATTAAGAAACTGCAAAACAATAACATTTTGGACCATAGTACGAGTCGCCAGGATCTACAATAATTGAACCCAAGGTAGCACACTTATTTCCTTAAATTAGCGCTATTTGATTTTATATATCAAAAAAATATCATTAGATTTATAGCAATCCTAAAAAAACTTAGATACATATATGTATGAGCATTCTGATGTAATGAAATGAAAAACAACCAATCAATAAAAAATTAAATTTCAATTGATGCAATCAAAGCAAAGCATTTTAAGAAATGTCACATTTTCAAGATTTCGAAAATCCATGCGATCATCCAAATAAAGTCAGGTAGAACTGTTTCTGTTTAGGTACGACTCTTACACTAACTGCTGTTGTTTTTTTTGTATATGTTTGTATAGACATATGGTGAAAACTTTATTGGCTTACACATTTCTAGGTATTTTTTTTTTAATTTTCAAAAGCTTAGCTTTTTCAAAAATGAGCTTGCATTTGTAATAATTTCTCAAGAATATCACAATCGAATTTAAAAGTCCTTACATTTTCTGAAGCTAATGAATATATTTATAATTTATTTTTCACGGTTTTAAATTTTAATTTAATTTAAACTAGAAGCTGTACAAAGTATCAAACTTTGAGTTAAAAAAGTTATTATTACTCTAGGAAAATTCGAAAACGTTTCTAAGATTTTCTTCTCTCGTTATTTTAAATATGTATGTTTATTACATATTGTTTACTATTGAAAGCAGACTGCTGAGTTATTACCATATGAAAAAACACGCCCGATCCTCCCTATACCATCTATATGATATTTATAATAGTCTGTTGTTATCAAATTTATTAAGGATGTATGTGATGATACGAGATGCACAACTTGTTATTCAGAGTGAGATATCTTAATAAACAACTATATGTGCTATATGAGATAGTGAACCACAATACCAATTGTGAGATTTTTTTATATATCCTTAGAAACTAATTTTGTCTTACCAAAAGCAGATGTTCAACCGATCCTTCCAATAGCAGCTCTATAACATAGAAGTCAGATTTTAACCAAACATGATCAGAATATCTCAAAACATCCACACTTTTTTTTAATTAATATTCACACTCATATTTATCGAAAATATTAATTGTTTGCAACAAAACATCGTTATAATTGGTCGTTTCTGAATTCCTGAACGATATTTCCATATTTAATTAAAACGTAAAACATTTAAGTGCTACTTTCTTATAAATATGAATTCGCTGAAAAATTCCCAGCAATGCAAAGCTGTTACATTGTCATTTCTCCATCGATTTGTGTAAGATTTACTCGTATTAATAATTTACAAATATATGTATGTATATTTAAAATTTAGAGAACACATTAAGCTGATGACAAATGTAAGCGTAGCTCTACAAAGAGGTAAGAAATAAAAACTATGTGAAATTTTTTACAGTTGTTTTGAGCCATAGAAATATTTTGGTTTAGTTCGCCGACCGAGCTAATCCTTCAGAGACAACAAATTCATACATATAATAGGAGATTTAACTTCCCATACGTTCAGTCTAATATTTTATTGAATGTCTTTCGTTGTATATTGCAATTAAATTGTACCTATTAAACGAACTATTTGTGACTACTCGCGTGTGTAACTAGTCCGATACAAAAAATAACAAGCTGAACACTAAAACAAAGAGTTTTTCAGATTTTTTGGATAATTTGCTTTTACTTGTTATAGCTTGGAAAGCACTAAGCCCAAATTCGAAATTTGTTTCCTAACATTTTAAAAAGCTGTCTACGCCCTTGCATCCTGTTTTATTTATTTAAATAATAAACTAATCTTAAGGTTAAAACCTTAAGATAAGAACTTTTACTAGCATTGGCTGCTATGGCCTTCAATTAGGGCATATACATACATATACATTGATGTCGTTCATAAAACACATTATATTCCAACACTGAACAAATAACTAAATCCACACAGGCATAAACTGTTGTGTATTTATGATATATCAATGATTTTTTATGTGTATCCCGACAAAAGTTGTCGAGTAGTGTATAACAAGGAGAAAGCTTTGTATATTCGGCGTGTCCAAGGGATCCCAAGAGAGATATCTGCTTATTCCAAATAAGTGGTTCGCAACACACTGTAAATATATTTGAGCAATTACATTCATAAATATAACCTGTTATTCAAAAAATAGCTATTTGGCGTATAGCTGAATTTCTTACTAGAACTATACAATGTAGTTCGGAAAAAGGTAAAGCCCCCAAAGATTCATAGAAAAAAATTATATGAGGATCATCATATACCAAGCAATTATCCCTCAAAATCATTATACATTTTAAAGCAAGAATATAATACGCTTGAATATAGTAATGACAAAAAGAGACAAAAACAAAATCGAAAAATATTAATTATACATAAATACACCATTTAAGAATAATAATTAATTATAATTATAATAGTATAAATAAGAACGCCTGCAAGAAAATTGATCAAGAAGAAGAGTCTTGACAAAGAGAAATATTTAAACATAAACTTTTACAGTAATTTCCAATGTAAATATTAAACCATAAAATAATGTGAAAATTCATTCATATAAGCTAAAATGTACGTTCGGTGAGACTTAAAATGTTTAACTTTTGAATCTTATTATACAAAGAATTTTCCTATATTGCGTAAAACTGAACTGTACGTTTTTGCTCAGGTTATTCTAATTTTGTCACGAAATATGTTACGCTTAAGATACATTTGACAAAAAAGTTTTAAACATTTTGATCTGTTTGCTGGCATCACATACGCATGTCCAATCCAGCTCCCTTAAAAATCCTAATATCCTATCAAATTTACTTACTCAATATAAAATATTTTTCTTAATACTTACTTAATGTTACTTTAAATTAACACTATAATATTTTTAAAGATTCAGGTTCTACAAGGGTATCATTACTTCTGCGTGTCAAAGATAACCAGGCGTGTTCCACAAATCTCTAAAGATTTAAAAGAAAATTTTTTTTAATAAACATTTGGTTAAATTATTATTTAAAAACATAATTTAAAACAATGCATTTGAGTTTTATTGTAATAAGAAATTTATTTTACTTCAGGATTTTCCCACTCATTCTAAAATTTTTCTTTTGGAGATTTAAAATTTTTTGTTTTCTCAAACTTATAGCTCTAGTTTGCATTGATAATACTTACATCTTCAACATAAACTCCTTAAGAATTCATTTCATGAGAGTTTGGAGAATAAGTTAAAAATAAAACAATTTCACGAATCAAATGAAATTACACGAAACAGGCATGATATTTTCTAAGCAGTGGCCTAATTATTAATATATTTCATACAATTAAGACACTCAATATATACTCATACTATTAAATAATAACAAAAAATTAATTTAAAAACATAATTAAAAATAATGTTAGAATATGTCAATGTAAATGTTTAAATAATAAAAATCATATCATTTCAATAAGTAAAAAATTACATTGCAGCTTATTAACTTTGATTACTAAATGTCTTTCAGTTCGGCCTTGACCATTCGGTCGCCAAGTATGCGAACGAACGAAGAGCGAATTCAAGTATTTATTTTAGTAACGTTATCAAAAATGTCATACTTATTTAAAGCCCTTTTACTGATATAGTAAAAGTGCCTTCAGACGAGGATTTATCACCGACAGTTTTTTTACCGTCGGTGAATGTTGCCATTCACACTATTCGCATCGGTGTTCACACCAAAATCCCGTCGGTTTTTTTTTTCACGGAAGCTGGTCACACTCAACACAATTTTTGTTTGCGCACACTTTATTTTTGCCGTAAAGCGCCAAAAAATACCAAAAAAGTGCAATGTTAACGTATTGATGTTACTGGCACGGTTCCACCGACGAAAAAAACCGATGGAATAGAACGTGTTCTATTTCCATCGGTGAGCGTCGGTTTTTCACCGACACTTTAAAATTTTGTGTGTTTACACGACACCGACAGTTTTTTGACAAAAAGTGTCGGTTAAAAAATCCTCGTCTGAAAGCACTTTAAAGAGCATTTGCCTAGAAGACTCGCAATGACACTTAATGCTCATAAGTAAAATGTACATATTTCTACATTTTCCTTCAAGGCTGCTCAACCACACCAATATCCTTGCGGTTAGGTTGGCCCGACCTCTTCGGAGAAGAAGATTGAAAAGGCGCCACATTTCGGTTAGCTGAATTTTAGGAAGATCACCTTCGTCGGTCGTCTATTAGACAATGACTAATATTTCCTCGACCTACTTGCCAGCAGAAGCCCGCTCTTAGTCTCTGTATGCTCACTGTATAGCTATTTTTTATTTATTTACTCCATGCCCACGCATTTTCTGTGGGTCTGTTGTTTACTAATACTATGCTTTTACAAATGTGAAGGTGTTTTTATTAAATATAACATTTATTAAATCTATCAAAAAAAAAAAATACATTTTCCTTAGCTTTAAAAGAGGACAGCAGCAACAAAGTTTCGTAGTAGCGAGCGCTTGAGAGCGTACATAAAATCAAGGGCTGATAACTTTTCGTCACACTTTCCGGCCTGAGAACAGGGTGATGGGGCATGATATTTAACTTCTTATACTATATTGAAACTTTTAAATGAATGTGCTACTTTTAGATGACCAGTTCCTAGCCGATTATCAATGAAAGCGGACCTATATTCTCTAATTTTTTCCCTTCGGCAAACTTGTGGCAAACATTTTCCTTGTAACATATCTCCAAGACTTTTGCACTAAGTCTTGCAGCTCACTAACTTTAGTGCTGGATGAGAGCTAGCCCACAACTACCCAACCTCATAGCGATTTCTGAAGAGTTGTCAATTTTGAACTGGTTTGATTTGACCTGCAACAATCAGTTTAGAGATATATTTTTTTTATATACATAACAATATTTTATTAAAGCACGCCACATGCTACTTAAAAACCTTTCGTGTCAGTGCAGGAGTTAAATTATCAGAGTATCATGACAATAAGCGCCGATTTCCATTGCGGTGAAAGTGAGAAAGCTGAAGCATGTCATTAAAGATCCTCGCAAGTGCAGCAACAGATTCATTGGGCATAGCTTTAATAACTTTACCATCCAGGCCGTCGAGACACACGGTTTTTAACGCCGGGCCAGTGGGAGGGATCTTGATCAACCGAGAGGCTGCCGAGATCAGACTGCTGCTGTTCACGACTTAGGGCGTGAGCTAGGTGGTCAAAGTTGGAAAGATTTCAGACATCGGCTCGTGGCAGATGTGGCTGTGCTGGGCGCCGCATCGGGCTGATTTAGCAGGAGCGCTACGTTTCCGTTTTTTAATGGCTTCCAGGTAGGCAGGACAACTACGAAAACTAGCGGCATGATTAGAACCACAGTTGTTACAATTGTATTGCTTTTGGCTCTTAGCTGGGCATTGAACTTTAAAATCGAGTATGCCCGATCTCCTGACACAGATAGCGTTTTGGAATATCCTCGCACCTATTGTGTGCCTGAAAAGCAACGACTTGGTGATCAAAAGGTAATATATTACGAGGCTTATGATCCATGCAAGGCACAGGCAACCACTCTAAAGAAGCGCTCTTCCTTAGTTAAAAGAAATATTGTTAGTACGAAGAAGGTTCTGAACTTTACGATAGGAATCGACATCCTCGATGGTGAGCCTAGCTTAAGAGCTGCCAATATTCTTAAACTTGACGCTATTGGTAAAAGTTTTAACCAGATTGGTAATGTCGCGAAGCCCGGGAGTCCAGCGATGATAAAAGATATACAGCCGTGGTCATATAAATAGCACAAACCAAAACAGACTGTTTCGATCGATCATTTGGACAATATTTTACATCCGATTATAAAAATTTTGATCGCAAACGATTATTGCACTCTGTCACATGGTATACAGGCAAAAATTTTACCATTATCATTTTTCTGTTTTGTTTTATGCTTAATTTTCGATCACGATCACTTATTTTGCATGGTCATAGAAATAGCACATTTTGATGGTACGGTAGCTAATTTCTAGAAAAAGTTGTTTTCGCAGACTTTTTTTTTTATTTTTAATATTTAAAATTAATAATTAACAAATTTGGTCGAAAACGTTCTAAAATGGGTCGTGGAAGGCATTGCTCGGTTTAAAAAATAAAGATTATATTCATACTTAGTGAATCTGGAAAAAAAACCTTCTGAAATAGCCGAAATAATGAAATGCTCCAGGAAGTTGGTGTATAACGCACTTAAAGTAGTAAAGTTAAACCCAACCCACTTGACGGATAAAAAAATCGTAAGAAAAAGCCAAGGAAAACAGATTTTACTACGGATAGACTCATAGTGCGGAAGAGCAAAGCGGACCCTTTTAAATCCTCTCGAGAAATTATGAAGGAAATTAATGATGAATGTGGTAGGAATGTGTCCAGAAGACTCGTGGCTAGAAGACTGAACGAAGCTTCGCTCTTTGGACGCATCAGCAGGAAGAAGCCACTCCTGTCAAAACGAAACATCAAACAAAGATTGAGTTTCGCACGGACTCACCGGGATAAGAGTCTGAATTTCTGGAAAAAGGTGCTATAGAGCGATGAAACCAAAATAAATAAAGTAGGACCCGATGGCAAAACATTTGTTTGTCGTCAAAAAAGCCAAGCTCTTAACTCCAGGTACACTATGAAGACAGTGAAGCACGGTGGCGAAAGTGTTATGTGTTGGGGTGCATTTTCCTAGCATGGTGTGGGTCCGCTCTACCAAATCAATGGCCAAATGGATCGTTTCATGTATGTGGACATTCTCATAAATCAAATGGAACCATTTACATTTAAGAATATGCCTGTTATATGGATATATCAAACCCAAAACGACCCAAAGCACACATCTCGAGTCGTTAAGAAGTGGTTGAAGGACGAATCCACAGAAGTTTTGAAGTGGCCAGCTCAAAGTTCTGACCTAAATCCAATAGAGTATTTATGGAATGATGAAAAGGTCATGATATCCAGAATAAAATTTGACAATCTTGACGATTGTGGATTTGTGTGCTCAAGAAGCTTGGAATTCCATTCCGAAGGAGAGATGTTGGAAGCTTGTGGAAAGTATTGGCCGGAGATGTAACGCCGTTATTAAAAACCATTGATATTAAACTAAATATTAATTTTGATCAACAATTATATCTTTTAAGCTTAATTTCCATGAATTATTTTGAACATTTTGAAATTGTGCTATTTCTGTGACCACACATATTTCGTCAATTTTTAATTTTTTAATTTTTAATCTTTTGTTTTGAAACATTTATAAATTTTTATTTATGAATTGATTAGTTAATAAGTTAAGCTATGACGAGCCAAAGTTGTTTGATTTTTTAAAAATATTTTTTAATGAAAAAAAGCATTCCACAAGCTGAATATTTTTTTGTGCTATTTATATGACCACAGCTGTACGTCGAGAAGAAGGTCTGGATTAGTCAAGCTGTATGCGAGGGGCCGCCAGAGTGTGAGATGCATCTTGAGAGCGAGAGGCATCACATTCGTGCTTACGTTAGACAAAGTTTGCGAACACGGCGATTAAAGATTCGAAACATCAACTGTGGAGCGTGGATTGTTAACAATTGGATTAGATTTGTTAGTGGAAGGCCAGGGGAGGGAGTGTCCAGCTCTTTCTTATTTCTTAAACGCTTGAGCTTATCAGAACGCTTGCAATCGAAAGCAGATTCACTCATCCAGGCAGGTGCTGGAGTGTCGGAAGTGATGGCAGAAGACATTTCAGCTGCGATTCCAGTGACAGAACTTGTCACCTCTTTTCGGTGCTATATGACCAAAAACAAACCCAGCCGCAATTAAAAAATTTTAAGCGGCGGAAAATGCTCAATATTTAGCTGTCAACGAGCGGATAGACAGTGTTGCCAATGCAACACGAAAAAATAACAAAAAGTTTGGTGGGAACACTGTTGTGTCAGCTGGACAAAATCAAAACAAACCGCAAATAGATAAAAGCAAATAATAAATCTAAATGATCTAATAAGTCATATAGCAATTTTAAAAAATTCGAAAAATTATGTTACAATTGCTGTTGTGGACATTAACAATGCCTATAACTGTGTAAATTTAAATTTTCTTAAACTTATTATGAGAAGGGAGGCCCTGCCTAACATTTATGTTGATTGGGTAATTAACTTCCTATCCCTGCTCTTTTTAAGGTTGGGTAATTCAGTCAAAGAAGTTCATGGTGGCCTTCCACAAGGCTCAGTTCTTTCTCCGATTTTATTCAATATTTACGCCAAAAGACTGCATCAAATCAATGACGTTAAGACAAAAATTTTTCAATTTGCTGACGACTTTGTTATCGTGTCATCTGGAGGTGACAGAGCTGACACAAACAACAATCTCTATTTAAAGCTAGAAGATTTTTCACTTCTATGTTCTGAAATATGTAGGTCTAAGCTTTAATCCTAATAAATCTGCCATAATGGAAATGAATATCTGGACAGTGAACCTGCAAATTTATATTGATAACGTTTGTCTCCCCACAAAAAGAAGCGTCCTTTTCTCTGGGCAGAATTTTTAGCGCTAATATGTCTAACAATTCTCACATCAAAAAAACAAAAAAGGACATGAGGGACAGCCAAGCTTTGCTCCACATGGCCACATCAATTAAAGCAGGTCTAAGACCAAGAACTGCCGTAAATATTTTTAAATCCTTCGTCCGCTCTAAACAGGAGTATGCAATGACCAGTTTTGCTTACCTAGGCATAGGTTCGAACAGGGATTTAAATACATCGCAAGCAGGTGCTCTGAGAAGATGTGTTGGAGTCCCTCCCAACACCCCGCAACACATAATCTTTGCCTTGGGAGGGGTTTTGCCCCCTGCCTTCAGGGCCAAAATTTTAACTGCCAAAGAATTATTAAGATTAATGCAACATAATTCACAAACTTTTTATGATATAAAAACCTCCAGAGCCTTTACCAGCTACACTAAGATTTTAAATGAGTTCAACAATATCTTCGAAAAAACTGAAGTAGTAAGTGCCTATAGTCCTTGTAAAAAAATTACTTTCAAAACTAGACAACTGGACAGGAAAAAGGAAGATGTCTCCAATGAAGAGATCAAATCTATATACAATGAAGCGATGGCTTTTTATAAGTTAAATAATTTTAGAATCTTTTGCACAGATGCGTCTATCTGCGACCAAACGACGGGTATAGGAATCCTGGATTTTGAATACGACAGAGAATACAAGTATAAAATAAGCTCCAAATTATCGTCTGTAACTGCAGAGCTTTTCGGCGTTAAAAAACTTGTGATATAATATGTACAAACAGCTTTTAGAAGGCTGCAATTTTCTGTGATTGCCTAGGCGCCATTAATTTAATTTCTAACAAAAAGACTGACTATTACACTGTTAGTAAAATTCATAATTTAATCAGAAACAGCAACTTTGAAGAGATAGAAATAGTTTGGGTACCGGGTCACAGAGGTATTCAAATAAATGAAAAAACAGATGTAATCGCCAAAGATGCTGCTTTAAATGGTGAAATTTTAGACGTCAACCTCAGTCTAAAAGATGCTCTTAAAGCAAACCACAAAATAACTACACAACAATGGAATGAGGAATACATAAGATTATCCCTCACCAAAGATAAATACTTTGCCGACATATTCCCCACCTTACCTGAAGAACCCTGGCACTATTATGTTAAATGGAAAGCCAAAGACATAAAAACCATTAACAGACTACTTACTGGACACACGTATGACAAGCCATATCTTTTTATGATCGGGGCTGAAACCACAAATCGTTGCAATGCGTGCGGCTGCATTGAGAGTGCTGAACACCAAGAAGATGATAGTCAGATTGTAATTCGCAGAGCTCCATTTGATATTTTGTATCCTGTTTATTTATGTCTATATCTATTGGCGTTCAAAAAATATTGAACCAAGGGGTCCATCGAGTCCAGGGAGTAGTACCTTAATTATGGGATTAATAGCATTTTTGTCTTTCAAGTATTTTGCAAGGCTGTTTCGATAGTCGGAATCCAGTGCATAACATTTAGGTGCTCGTAAAGTGATTGGCTTCACATTCATTGGTTTCACAGCACTGTTTGGTAAACAACTGGTAGTTTTATTTGGACACCTCGACAAACAACGATTGATTCAATTTTTCGAGTAGTCGAAATACTTCTGAAGGAGCATGGCCGTCAACAAGCAACATATAAGCCGGATTGAGCTCTTCGAAAACGAAGAGAGAATTCTGCTAAACCAAGAGGTGCAACTGAGGTCAATTTTGTGGGATTTGACCGACAAAAAACATTTTGATGGGAATTTTATAATTAATAATTTTTAATTTAATGATTAGGGTGTTGGTCGCTGCTACTGCTCATATCCTGTCCATTTGATACATTTTCTCTTTTTTGTTGTTATCAATGTTATTTATTTGTTTGTTGTGCACAGCTGACGCAACAGTGTGACCACAGCAGCATAAGACCAACAATCTCTCAACTTTTTAGTGATTTTTGGTATTATGCTGTCACACTGAAGTTTGTAAGGTCGGACTTCATAACTTCGAACATTTTTAGCGCCCAAAATGTTTTCAGCTAGAGCGTACTACGCTTTACGTGCAAAGCTTTGCTCATATTTAACAAAATGTAAACTGAAGACAGCCTACTGTGAATATGTGCATGGCTTTGCATGTAAAGCGCTGTTCTCGCAGCAAGCTTGCAACGTTTTCAACCTGCACCGCTGCTAGGGTCAAGTGAACACCCTAATAATATCCAGTAGCTGAAAATTCAGTTTGAAAGGTATAAAAATAAGGTTGCAAACTGGCTCAAAATTATTTTGTGAGGCTATTAATAAACCTGGAATCCAGTACCTAAATTTGGTGTGCTCAGAAAGTGTACTGGCGTTTTGGGTAAACAGCTGGTAGTTTTATTTTGACCTTTCAAAGCATCGATTGGTTCAGTGTTTCGACTAGTCGAAATATTTTTGAGCAGGTGTGGCAACAAGCAGCAAAATAAAAGCTAAAGTGAGCTCTTTGAGCACTAAAAACGAATTAGTCTGATTGAAGAGGAGCAACAGAGACCAATATGGTTTGACTTTTGACAGACAAAAAACATTTTGATGGAAGTTTTATTATTAATAATTTTTAATTCAATTATTAGGGTAATAGTCGCTGCCACACCACCTGCCACACCAGGAAAATGCGCTGTAATCGCAAAAAAGTTTATGGTGCCTTTAAGTCCAATCATATTTGGGCTGAGAAAAATATTGCATTTTCATCATTTTTTTTTTGAGAGCCGATTTTCGGCAGGTCTAAGAAATTCCAAAATTCCTTCAACGCGGTGTCGATGATCCTCTCTGGCGAGCTGTTTTTTTTTTTATTGATACGCCATCTTTTGAGGTTTGGGAACAGATAATAGTCTGAGGTAACCAAATTGAGCGAATAAGGTGGATGGGGAATCAATTGGAGCCCTAAAACGTTGATTTTTCGAATTGGCTCGCGTTTGTGTTTTTGCTACAGAGTCAGCTTGCGCGGCACCCTGCGGCAGGATAATTTTTTCATATGGAGAATCTTGCCAAAAATATGGTGTGTGCGCACAATACTTATCCTGCTGGTCAAGATTACTTTTCACTCCACTTAGTATCATTCTGCTTTAATTCAAAAAATGACAATCGCAGAGTTTTATTAGTAGTTGGGTCAAAGAAAATAAGCGACGCACAGTGTAAGATTTTGCCAATCTAGGGGGACTTTAAGCAAAAAACAAAATATTTTTAAGGTCAATGAGCTTTTAGAAGCCAATTTAGAAATGTTCAAATGTTACGAAAACAAGCAAAAAACAAAACAAAAAATTTTTGTTCAGAAAAAAACGGTTCTTTAACCGGTGCATTTAAAATGCATGCAAAACTGCATCGAATAAAGAACTACAGTTGACAATGTTTAGTATTTTCAATTGGATCGTGTGGTCACTGTGAGCAGTCAAGTTTATTTTTCCTATAATTTTTGGATCATTATTGATTTTTAGCGATAAAAAGGTACTTTATAAGTGGACTGGAAAATTTTTATTATATGATGGAAATAAGTTCCACAAAGTATGTAAATTATTAACAATATTCTATTTTTGATGGAAAAAAACTAACAACATTCAATCACATTCAAATCCACCAAAACATACATCGTTTGCAGAAAGTCATTCTGAATTAGGATCAGAAATAAAATGTTGCCCATATTTTGCCCAGAGGACTTCAATTTAGCAATGAGTAAAATAACACGCGCAGAATTTTTCGAGGTTTGGTCAAGTACAGTAAGAGCCGTTAGGCTTAACTCACTCTTAGAGCACGCAGCGATGATTTTTTGCAATGATATTGATAATAATAAGTTTAAAACGCACTTATCAAACATGTGCCATGAATTAGAGTCTAGGTAGAGTAAATCTAGGAGAGATATATCCAGATTAATGACCATTTATGCAAGTTGGCTTCAGGGCACAATAAAAGGTGTTGATTATAAGATTGATGTCCCGCCTTGAACCTCAAACCGTCAATTTTTTATCTTATGGTCAATCTAGTGAAGAAAGTTAAGATTTAAGTTCAGATTTTGAATAAATTTTCAAAAAATAATTTCGCCCAGCCATTTTTTCAACAAATTTGTGAAAAATATGAAAACATTTTTTTTCTCTCAATAAATATATTATCTTTAAAACAAAACCATTTTTTAATTTATTCGGCCAATAATTTTGAAGTAACAAGCAAAAGCATGAGCATATAACAAAAATAATCAATTTGAAAAAATAAAATTTTTTTTTTTATTATTAATTTTAAAAAAAATATTTTTTAATTGACTAAAATTAAAACAAAAAATACTAACCTGATACTTTTTTGATACAAATTTTGATTTTGTTTTTTTTTTATTGCGGTTTGTGTGCTAAAAAAATGAAAAATTTATGATTTTTCCGTATTTTACGCCCTTTAAAGTGCCACGCCCACTTTAACTTTTAGTCCAAAAATTTCTTTGGGGGTATTCAAGCATTCACTCCAAATTTCAAGTCGATAGCTTTAAAATTACGACTGCTATTGAATTAAGTCCCCCTAGATTGGCAAAATCTTACACTGTGCGACGGTTTAAATATGCAAGCTTTGATAATTATCTTTTTCCATTAAAAAGCATTTTGGTGACTCGGCTTAAGCTTATAAAAAGCAGTTGGTAGCTGGGCACAAATAGTTTTCAAATTAAATCTCTTACATTAACATTATTTCTGTTATTGAACACTACATTAAATATTAATATACATAATTGGAAAGCAAATTAATATTTCAGATAAATAACATTTACATTTTTTTCTTTGGGATGTCTTTATATTAAAAAATAATTAATATAAATATATATTTATAAAAATAATGGGGAAATTGCACGTAAAAACTGATCGTCAAACTCTTTTTCAGAGAACCTCTCAACAGATGACCTAAAATATAGAGAAATTATTTTTGTTTAATACGAAATAAATGAAATATGTACAAACCTTGCTGCATTTATAATGCTTTTGTTTGTTTCTATGGGGTTAAGTATAATATTCAATATACTTCCGGCATATTCGATAGCATCCGTTGCAAGAAATCCATTCTGGGAACCCTCAGAAGTCTCAATAATATCAAGTAACGGACCTCCAGATTTGTGAGCTATCATAATGAGGCCAGCTGCCATACACTCGACAATTCCAATTCCAAAGTGCTCATTCCACATTGTATGTATCCCAATTTTGGATTGTTGATATATTTTCAATAGTTCGTCATATGAAACATTTACTTTAAACTCAATAGAATTCTCAAGGGACAAATGCTTGGCGAGGTCCTGCATGTTTTTAAGCCTTTCATAATCTTCATCATTTCGGCAAGATCCCACTATGACAAGTTTAATACGATTCCACAGAGCTTCATTTCTGGCGAGTAGGGTTCGTAACTCGTAAAGTGCTTGTAATTGCAAGGGATGGTTTTTTTCTGGGCGAAACTGCCCAACAGACACTATCAGGATTTCGTTATTTCTATCTGTATGTTCAAGCTTCTTTAGATGTGCGATTTCACAAGGCGGATACACTCGATGAGTTATTAAAGGAACATTAAATAAGTCTACAATATGATTTTCCGTCCATGATGAATTCACCATAATAGTTTCTGAACAGCGGCTTACCCATTTGTACATCTAAAAATTAAAGAAGATATTTCTATTATTTGACGTTTCAGAAAACCCACCATTCTCGGTTTCAAAAAGCTGATTTTTTTTATAATTAATTTAAGCTTGTTGCCCTTCTTTTAAAATTTCAAGTGAAAATTCCAAATACTCTTAAAGATATAGCCGACAGCTTTTCCAAACTTTAAACGTTTAACTTAAAACTTTAAACGCGGATTTCTCAAAACAGTGTTTTTAAGGCTGTCGCATGAGGTTACTCAAAAATCATTCAGAAAATGGGTCTGAAATTTTATTACGTTATTCTATACATACAAATACATATTTTTATGAGATACAATAAAGAAAGTCGGTGAAGATCTCCTTTAGTTCTGAACTTGACAATTCAAAGGCTAGCCATTTTGTTAATTTTTGTCGGAAATTAATAAAAAAGAAAATTAATTCGAGAGCCAAAAATGTAATTTTTCTAATCCTGTTGAAATTCTTGGTTTCATATGTTTTAGTGAGCGAAAGTCATATGCGCCGCCGGAAAAAGAGGTAAGACAAAAAAACAACAAAATGTTGAAAAAATAATAACAAATTTTGACATTTTTTCAACATTTTGTTGTTTTTTTGTCTTACCTCTTTTTCCGGCGGCGCATATGACTTTCGCTCACTAAAACATATGAAACCAAGAATTTCAACAGGATTTGTTATTCTTCAATTGAATGTATTAAAACTCCAAGCCTCAAATATCATTTGTGCTCGTTTACCATTGTCCATTGAAAATCGTGGAAATTTGAAATCGAGAATGGGGGGATCCCCCCAAGGTAGGTTGAAGTAAATACGCTAAAAAAAATATTGAAATTACATGGAACAGCTATAGAATTTGACTTATGTACATATGAACCGACACGGTGATGAAAATAAATCAATTAAAGTTAATTAAGTACAGATATACATCCAATCGAAACCTTTAAACGGTATTAACCGGTATTTACTTTATTTTTAGATGCCTAAAAAATTCAATTTTTATCCGATTGGCCTACACGTTGATTCTCAGTCAGTCAGTTTTATATACATACAGTGTGCCACTAATGTCTTCATACACCATAAATTAGTCACATTTGCGTATAATAAAGATGTTTTGATGCTGTTTTCTTATATTTATATTTTATTCACTTAAATTCCGTTCTAATGATACAAAATTTTATTTAACTCATTAAGTACCCATCGAAAACTTAGAATTTTAAAAAAAGTACATTTTTCAACTTTTTTCCGCGAATTTTAAAAATAATATTTTGATGCAGAAAAATTCTTTAAGAAACTCTAAAAGTACCTGCAAAAAAATTTTATAAAATCTCTTCGCTGGAATTTTTTGATTTTTTGAAAATTGCTAAAAAGCCACTTTTTGTATGAAAAAGAGGAAATAGGGGTTAAAATAGTAATTTTTAGCAATTTTCAAAAATTCATAAAAAAATACTAGCGAAGAGATTTTTGAACATTTTTTTTGCAGTCACTTTTGGAATTTTCAGCAACAAAAAAAGATTTTTTTTAAATCGAGGAAAAAAGTTGAAAAATACAGGGAAATCGCTTTAGCTTGAATTTCACTTCAATTTCATTTCGCTGTGCCACAGGTTACGCGGAATAAACTAGCGCTAAATTCGCTGGCGTCCGATGCTGCCACCTAGTCCGATTTAGATTTTCGAAGTCAGGGGCAGCGATGACACATGTTTTAGTCAGAATTCGAAGTAAGGTATTTAAAATATATATATGGAACCACTTCTGTTTTCTTTAATTAAGCATTCAAAAAATAGCTTTTTTGAGATGAAAACATTTGTCACGAAGAGTTGCCAGACTAATGGCAGACAGCCGCTAGAGTTGTCGTGTAACTTTTATTTTGTCGCGCCAATTTATTTTAAATGGTTTGTAGCTAAACAAAGTCAATTATTATATAAATGAATTTAATTATCACTGCGGGCGGCAATCCGCGCTAGTGACGAAAGCAGCACGAAGTGTGCGAAAGCGACTAGCATCACTGCGGACGGCAGTCCGCGCTAGTGACGAAAGCAGCACGAAGTGTGCGAAAGCGACTAGCATATATACACAGGAAGAATGGAAAGGTATCAATTTAACTTACAAATGTGCATACTAAGACTTTAGGAAACTCACCTAGTTCGTGAGAAAAACAGGTGTAAGTGGGAGGGACAAAATTTAAATGATTGGAGCAAATGGGGCCGTTGGAGCCTTTTTGATTTTTTTTTTAGTTTTTTACTATTTTAATA
>JBAMBL010000300.1:0-59277 GCA_037043405.1 Drosophila subquinaria | reverse complement strand
CGGTGAATTTACCCATTTACACAATTCTCATCGGTGTTCATACCAAAATACAATCGGTTTTTGTTTTCACGGTAGCTGGTCACACCCAACACACTTTTAGCTCGCGCACACTTTTTTTTTGCCGAAAAGCACAAAAAACGTTAACGTATTGATGTTTCACCGACGCAAAAAACCGATGGAATAGAACGTGTTCTATTTCCATCGGTGAGCGTCGGTTTTTTACCGACACTTAAAAATTTTGTGTGTTTACACGACACCGACAGTTTTTTGACAAAAAGTGTCGGTTAAAAAATCCTCGTCTGAAAGCACTTTAAACAAGCAGCCTCGCTATGAGTGGACACCTGCTAGTCGCTGCTCTCTTGCTATTTTTTTGTTGTTATTTGCAAGCGAACGCCTCACCCTCAGATTCGTAAGTCGTGGGCAAAGGCGATTATGAACTCCACCTCTTGTTCTCCTATGCGACTTACAAAACTTCTCTTCCTGTAGTTTTTAAGAGAATAACTCAGTGTTTAAAGCTATCGTGGCTAGTCGCTTTCTTACTTTGAAGTATGCGTTCTATGTATTCAAGCGATTGCTTTTCAACAGCTGATTGTTAATTCGATGAAGCTACGAGATACATTTTGGGAAGCATTATCCGTGGTCAGATGTCGAGTTATTCATAACTCAGTCTTCTGCTAATCATATGCGTCTAAAGCTGCCAATCCATGTATCTCAGAAAAATTATTGAAAATAGAAAAGGTTTTAATGTGGTGGATGCCTGAGTCAGCTGTGGTCAGTGTCAATCTTTTTTTTGAAAGTCTGAGACTGATATCCGATGCATTTGACGATGATTCCTAGAGATCACAGAATTAGTTTTAGTATCGCGCAGCAATTACTGTGGTTTATTGTCCAGTCAAAGAAATAATGACCTTATCACTGTAGCTGACTACAAAATAACAACAACCTATGCTATGCAATCACCAAAATGAAATTGAAAGATTAATGAAAGAAGAAAAAAAATCCGTAACTAAAATGTGGATGAGTCACACAAACAAGAGTGTGTCCTCATGTTTGGGCGCCATTAATAATAAAAATAATAGTCTAATCATAACTGTAACGGGTGACCTCAGGCGTGGTGTTGGACAAGGCCGAGAACGCACGCTGATAATCCGCCTCTGGCTCGTCGGCAAGTGGTGTGGTGGTCTTGCTCTCGTGCCTTGGGTGTCTTTTGGGGGAATTATTATTAAAAAAATGCGTGCAGGGACAAGCGAAACAACCGGACGAGCGACAAATTTGTTACGGAGGACAGACGACGATAACATGCACACACATTCACATATTGGTATCTATATGATCCTCTGATGAACTTGAGGTATCATTTCGCCCACCAATACCATTCAACGCCGGAGGAAGAAGCATTTTAAATGAATGGCCCTATAATGGATAAGATTCCTTACGAGGGCATTGAGTCAGTGGGAAATCAACAAAATAGAATTTAGAGCAATATAAAATATTTATTCACTAGACAAGATAAATTCTCCTAGCACTACAAAATTCATGCCTATTCCTTCACAGCTTAGCAGAATTGATTTATTTTTTTAAAATAATTATAAGAATATACATTAAAATAGTTGATTAAGTATAAATATAATAAGTATGTAAAATAACTAAATTTATAATAATAAAATTAATTAAAAATGATCATGCCTTATTTCTTTTAAAACAAAAAAAATTGAGGATGGGAACAGTTTTATTTGTGCGCAGCACTGATGCTCGCTTGCATTGAGAGTGAGTGAAAGCTTTGAGTGGGATTTAAGCGTATTTGTAAGCGAAAACGGAAAATATTTCCATTCGCTCAAGAACTATGTGCAATTATTGGCAAATTCCGTGGAAAAATGCATTTTTTTTTCTTTGGCAGTTTTCGTGTATCGATGAAGTATCCGAGGCATCGTTGTGAATCTGCGGGCCAGGGTTGGAACCTACTCCTGATGAAACCGATGAGCTATTCGGCGGCCCAATGAAGAAAAAGCAGTTCATAACAGATTGGCGCCCAATTTAAATGAGCAGGTGGCTTTTTAGCCATTTGAAAATTTAAAAAAAAAAAATAAATAGATATTTTTTCGATACGTATTTCAAATTTTCTCGTCCCCGGGATTCGCTCACCTGATGTCTCGTGTGGCACTGTAGGTGGCCGACAATCGCGCAGTGTGCAGCGTAATCCCGGAGTGCGAGGAAACCATTCGCTAGTTTGGTGTTTCCGTAGCGCTGGAGGATTTGTTTTTGTGCTGACGAGTGGCAACAGTTGACACGTTCGCTTTGGGCGAATTGTTCGCAACTGGCTGCCATAGCCTGGTGGTACTCGTTCCACAAAAATTTATTTCTGTGATAACTGGTGATATTAGATTAGGTTGTTTGTTTTTCTGTTTGTTATTTAATTATTCATTTTTTTTCTTTGTCCAAAACTATTCGTTCTGTCTCCTTCTGTGTTTGCATCGGGCGCGTGCTGACCTTTGTTTTGTAGAGCATCGGAGACAGGTGACCCAGGACAATACAGGATTGTACCTGAGCCGCACCTGCCCCACAGCACGTCCCGATTGTGACCAGAAGTGAGACAGAAGCCGAATAGACCTCTATTAGCACTCCTGGGATGCCGTTCCTCATTCGAGTGAGGAATAGAGCATCTCACGAGTGCTTAAATGTTTGTCCTTTGTTTCTCCAAATTGTGCGTAGTAAAATGTTGGTTAGTCTGTGTCAGGATTTGTTTCCTCTCCCCTTTTTGTTAATTAGAAAAGAAAATATATTTTTGTGAGTTAGTTTTTGTTCAAATTTATTTATTTACTTATTGTTTTTTTTTTCTCGGCGGGATTTTTAATAATAGGTGTTAGTTATATTTTCTTTTCGTTTTCTTTTTGTATTATTTATTTAATTAATTTCTAGGTTTTGTAGTTTTAGGCAGTATTTATTTATTTGTTTGTTTTTCTATTTTTTTTTGTTGTTGTTTATTTATTAATTTAATTGTTGTTGAGGGCGATTTGTTTTTCTTGATCATGGCAGATGAATCCGAATGGGAAACGGAAGGAGCAGCGGGTCCGGCGCCACCACGTCCGTCCGGGGGCTTGCAAAGGACTCCAATGAATTTCCGCGGGTTTCCGGAGAGGAATCCTCCGCCGAACGAGGACCTGATGGCGTTTGAAAAGGACGCGGCGACACAAGCTCAGCCAGAGCTGCAGATGGATTCGGCTCTAGGATTAGCGATTAACGTTGCAGTGGCACAGGCGTACGAAACTTATTGCTCGTCTCAGCTGGCAGGCATCGGCGATGCGCTCCGAGATGAGTTACAACATGGCTTCATGGAATTTATGAAGCGCATCAATGATTCCTACCATCCGCCAGTGGGTGGATCGAAGAGCGAAGCCTCCGCCGCAACGCGTCCAGATCCGCCAGGCCCAGCTCCAAGTACGGGAGCCGTGCTGAAGCGACCAGAAGTGCAGCCGCCGCAAGGAACTCGTCCGCCTTCTGTGAGGCCAAGGAGACCGAATCTGTTCCAAGAGCCAGAGTCGAGCAGCCCAGTTTACGAGCCGCCGCAGCCAGCCAACTGGAGGAATCCGCCCGACAGGAGTCCGCGTCTAAACGAGAGACAACAGTATGTGAATACACGGAATAATAATTATAATGACCGTACCTACCTGAAGCTGGAGCGATGGAACGTGAAGTTCGATGGTGAGGACTCGATGCACTCGGTCGAGGACTTCATTTTTCGTGTGGAGTTCCAACAGAGGCAATATAAGTGCGCGTGGAGGGAAGTGCTTCAAGGATTCCATCTTCTCTTGGCCGGTCGGGCCAGAGAATGGTACTGGGTACACGTGAGGCACTCCCGAGTCGACACTTGGTCGCATCTACGCCAGGCACTTCTAGACCGTTTCCGTGGCTACCAAACGGAGCATGATATCATGCAGGAGCTACTGCAGCGCGAGCAACAAGCAAGCGAGGGAGTGGATGACTACATCCATCACATGCGTCAGCTCGCCTCGCGTTTCCAGAAGCCGCTCAGGGACCGTGAGCTGGTGAAGATAATTAAACGCGGATTAAAGGAAAGCTTGGCAAAATACGTCTATGCGATGGATGTCATTACCGTGGATGAGCTGCGTCAGGAATGCATCGAGGTAGAGCGGAATGCCAGGCGCAGGACGCGGTCTGGATATGCGCAGCAGACACGCTATTCACATGGAGTAAAGCCGTCTGTCCATGAACTTGAATGTCCGCCTGGTGAGCCAGAGCCGCCACCCGAGGACTTGGAGGAGGCATCGATAAGACCGAGAGTAGTCTGCTGGAACTGTGGCCAGCTTGATCACGTTTGGCGTGACTGCCTCTCCAAGGAGCGGAAGATCTTCTGCTACCTTTGCGGTAAGCCCGACACGTTTAGTCCACAGTGCGAAGGCTGTCCGGGAAACGCCAGGATGAGCGCGATGCGAGCGGGACAAGCGCGCTCGGGAATGGCTACCGCAGATCGGAAGGATGGAAAGTCCAACAGGATGTAAAGCAGGAGCCCAAGTCAAACAGCCAATCAACGATAAACGGAATAACTAAAAATGAAATGGAAATTAACAAAATAAATAATTGCCTGGAAATGGATAGAAATAAAGATAAGAATAGAATATATGGATGTAAGGATAAGGATCAGGATAAGAACAAGGATAATACACTCGTCAGAGGGAATACATTTAGAGGCCTACCATATAAGGATAACGTTAAGGATAAGGATCAGGATAAGAGCAAGGAAATAAGACTCGTCAAAGGGAACACCTTAAGAGGCCTACCGTACGAAGAACGCGTCCGAGCATACATGTCGGCCCGCAATAGAATTTTTGGTGAGCGGCAGTTGGAAGGAATGACACTGGCCACTCGGCGCATTTTGAAAGCTCGAGCACGCATTCGTCGACGCAGGATGACGAGGCGTCAGATCATCGAGGCGGTCCAGCGGGACGACAACACGGATCCACGTGTATTCGCAGATGTCGAGGTAGCAGGCCGCAAGTCAAAAGGATTGCTAGACACGGGAGCGTCAGTCAGCTTGTTGGGACGAGGATGCCGGGAGTTGGTCGAGGAGCTCGAATGGCCAGTGCAGCCATACGTCTCGATGGTGAGGACAGCGGCAGGAGCAAGTCGTCCAATCTTGGGACGTGTCGTGTTGCCGGTAAAATACAAAGAACGAGTAGAAGAAATTGTATTTTATATGTGTCCCGACCTGCAACAGGAGTTGTACCTTGGCATCGACTTCTGGAGGGCTTTTGAAATTGCTCCTGATGTGCTCGGGGCTCCGAAAATAAGCGAAGCAGATCCAGACGTTTCTGAGGCGACAGTGGCGAATACTGACTTTTCGTATTACCGGGACGAGGATGATGTCGTGTCTGATCCGGAGATGTGGGACCTGGAAGAGAGGCAGGTGACTCAGTTAGAAGCCGTAGCAGTGCGATGCCTCACATTTCGGAGTAGGAGCAGTACTGTTCCAGTTGGATGACGAGCAGCAGGAGAGGCCGTTCGCGTTTTTCTCAGCCAAGTTAAACAAACACCAGATCAACTACACGGTGACGGAGAAGGAGTGCCTAGCCGCGAAGCTCGCCATCCATCGATTCCGGCCGTATGTTGAGATGATGCCGTTCACAGTGATCACGGATCACGCCAGCTTACAGTGGCTCATGAGTCTCAAGGACTTAAGCGGCAGACTGGCGAGATGGTCACTGGAGCTGCAGGCCTTTCCGTTCTCGATGCGCTACAAGAAAGGTGCCGATAACGTGGTGGCAGACACGTTATCCAGGAGCGTGGAAGAGGTGGAGGTGACACCGGAGGATCTGCTCGGTTTCGAGACGCTGGAGTTTGAGTCGCCAGATTACCAAGAACTCGTCCAGGAGGTGATGAATCAGGAGCAGCGACTGCCCGACTTAAAAGTCCAGAACGGGATGCTGTTCAAGAGGATGTCGAACGTAGCATTGGAGGACGAAGTGGAGGGCACGAGTTGGAAGTTATGGTTTCCAGAATCGTTGACGGCAGGGCTTATCCAGAAAGCGCACACGGAGGAGACAGCAGCCCATGGAGGCATGGGAAAGACACTGCATGCGCTACGGAGGCAGTTCTATTGGCCCGGCATGGTGGTACAAGTCCGCGATTACGTGCGAAGATGCGAAGTCTGCAAGGAGACGAAGGCACAAAATTACAGGATGCAAGTCGGAATAGGGAAAGAAGTACGTACCGATCGTCCATTCCAGAAGATATATATTGATTTCCTGGGAAAGTATCCGCGATCCAAACGTGGACACGCCTGGATTTTTATAGTCGTTGACCATTTCTCCAAATACACATTTTTAAAGGCGATGAAAGAAGCTTCTGCTGCAGACGTGGTGAACTTTTTGGTGCACGAAGTCTTCTTCAAGTTTGGCGTGCCTGAGGTGATACACTCGGATAACGGGCGGCAGTTTATCTCCAAAAGTTTTGAGGCGATGATCAAAGCATTTGGGATAACACATTTGCGAACGCCCGTGTATTCACCTCAGAGCAACGCCGCCGAACGAGTCAACCGATCCGTGCTGTCTGCAATTAGAACGTATTTAGAGCACGATCATAGAGAGTGGGATGCTTACTTACCGGAAGTGGAAGTCTCGATCAGGAACGCAATACATACGGCCACGGGAGTGACTCCGTTCTTTGCAGTGTTTGGTCAACACATGTACTTGAACGGAGCCTCCTACAAGTTGGCCAGGAAATTGAGATCCCTCTCTGACCATGACATCTCGGATCTGGATTCGAAGGACAGACTCGATGTAATCCGAGGACAGGTGAAGCAGCATCTCCATGCCGCTTACGAACGGAGCCGACAACGATATGACCAGCGAGCAAAGCAGTTCCATCTAGTGCCGGGTCAGGAAGTATGGAGACGAAATTTCGCGCTTAGCAACTTTGGCAAAGCCTTCAACGCCAAGTTTGCCAGGAAGATCCTGAAGAGCCGCGTCGTCAGAGCTGTAGGCGACAATGCATACGAGTTGGAGGATCTGCAAGGAAGAGCATTGGGAGTATTCCATGCTAAGGATCTACGTTCATAGAGGGATTTGTTTACCTTCGGTGGGCGGGGGGGGGGGGGGGGGGGGGGGGGGGTCGATAGTTCCAGTATCGATAGTGTTTTGTCTCGGGGTGGCAACTCCGATGAGAGAACGAGATAACTGCTGCATGCTGAGCGAGACGAATGATACTTTATGCCCCTCATGCCCCTGACCACCGACTCAGCAATTGAGTGCAAATGCCCTTCGGCAGCAGCGACTGTGGATTTCGAATTCCAATGAGTGATTTTGGACCCACGTTGCTGCTGCAGAAGGGATCGAGGACGGATGTATGTCTCCAAGGCTGTCGAGTTGACATAACCTTGTCGAGCAAATCGCAATTTTTTTTTGTCGCCTTTTCCCCGAGTCTGTGCCGTGAGAGTTCCACTCGAGGAGTTCCACTTAATCCGCCGCAGTTCACGCAGTGTTGACAGCAGCAACAGCGTTCATTCAGCCGCGACGGAATCTCTGCCCAAGCAAGTGCCGGCGAGCACGACAGGCGTAGCCGATCCAGCAGCCGCAGCATTGACGAGTGCCGGTGTGCACCAGGTTCTGTTTCATCTTGAGGGCGTTTGAAGGGTCTGTTTTGTCCAGCCTTCACCAGCAGCAGTAACCAGTGCCGGCGCGCACTAAGTTCTGCAGCCACATAAAGTTGCCGGCTCATCAGGCAGCAGCAGCATCTTCGTATAAATTCACCAAGTGAGTCCGTCCCATTTGCACCGCCACAAGCCAGTGGCCGGAGCATACATTATCTGGAAATAGAAGCTCGACCCCTACACTCGGCCAAAGAAATAGACATTCCTTTCGATTAGTATCTGTTCACGTTTATTGATCAAATTTAAACTCGACTACATATGTATAAAAACAAATTATAAAAATAATAATGTTACAAAGTCAGACTTAAAACCAAAAAAATATAAAAGTAATTTGTTAAAATTAAAACCAAAATTGATACAAAGAAAATATAAAAGCATATTCTCAAATTAAAAGATATGTAAAAACAGATATAAAGAAAATAATAAAACTTAGTAGTAAAACTTAAAAGTATACAATATAGAATTAAAATCATAAAGTAAACTTAAAAACATATTAAAATAAAATCAAAATTAAAAATAATGTTTTTGTAAAGATAACAGATCAGGAACATATAAACAATAGACAAAACGATAACAAAGCAAAGAACATACATAAATATATATATATGTCGGAGAGACGTTATTACTCATTTTAATTTAATATTGTACTGGCAGCACAGCAAGTCCCGGAGAGTATATTGTTCAAGAAAATTATCAATTTATTGACCGTCTCGTATTACGTCTACACACTTCGACTGCACAACCGGAAAGAGAAAGACCTTTCATCTTTCATCTTACACGTCAGTTCGGTTCTCATGTTTGACACCGTCATTTAGACCTGTCAGTGAACACTTTCAACACTGTTTACTGAACAACACTCTCGGGCCATGCTCGGCAGGGGCAATCCTTACCTCAGACCTTACTGTCAGTAGTAACTCTGGTATTTCAGTATAGAACAACTCTGTCTTTATTTTTGATACTTATCGGTTAACATTCAAAATTAATACTAAATATTACTATTATCTTCGACACGGCTATCCTGACAATTCACACGTCCTCGTGTGTGCAACTTTCGGCTATAATCATGTAATACTCAAAGTTGTGTTGGTTGAAATCTTTTAATTATTTTAATTTTGACTTTAGTTTATCAAGCAAGAGTGCAATATATGAGTTTCACAAATGAGTATCATCATAGAGAATCATGTAATAGTATCATCGGTCAAAGTACTTTTTCTATGTTTATTTGTCATCACACGTCTATAGGCTCTTGCTGCCCAGCAGCGATAACATGGAGCGTATCCATCTAGGTCTCTTCTAACCTCCGACCCCCGCCACAATATCACCCGCTTCAGCACGCCATGATCAAGCACTTGTGCACGGCGTGACTACTGTGGTGCGGTCATAGCCATCGTGTATGAGCTTACTCGCACTCTCTTAGTGCCACCGTATCTTGACCGATATGTTCAGAATTGTCACTCAATTCGTCATCCAAATCTACTAGCTCATCCGACACATCGTTGCTTGGTAAAGCTCTTAAATATTCGTGCGCATACTTGAATGTGCGCTTACTCGTCAATGACTTTAATAGATATCTGTCTCCATCAAGGATTTCAGTAATTACAAAAGGTCCTCTAAATTTGGGATCCAGCTTAGTTTGATTTCTTTCCTCAGCTTTGAGTAAGACATGATCACCAACCTTGTGTTTTACAATTTTTGCTTTGTTTTTATCAAATCTGGTTTTATCGTAATTGGCGTTTCTATTGATGTTGCTTATGGCTTGTTTTCTTAATAATTCTCTGTCAATTTTGCTATTGGTCTCAATTGCCATCATACCTAAAGGTCTTGCCTCTTTCCCAATTAACAATTCTAACGGACTACATTTAGTAACTCGATTTGTCGTGCTGTTAATTGCCAGCTGAATGTCATTTAAAGCATCCTGCCAGGATCGCTGACTAGTCTCGACCGCCGTCATCATGCTTTTCATGGTGCTCATGGTGCGCTCTACCTGGCCATTTGCTCGACTGGCGCCTGTCGCAATCAGGTGTAAGGCAATTTGTTGCGTAGCACAGAAATCTTTAAATGTTGTACTGGCAAAACATCTGCCTTGGTCTGCTATAATGCGTACTGGTACTCCAAATAGAGAAATGGATTCCTTAACAGCTTTAATGCAATTTTCCGCATCAAGGTTCAGTGTGTGATGCAGATGCACAAATTTTGTAAAGGCATCAATTTGTACTATGACATACTCTTTTAAGTCATTTTTGCCACTTAATTTTCCACTAATGTCAATGTGCACGGTGTGCCAGGGTACATCAACTTTGGGAATGGGGTGCATTTCAATTTGTGGCTTTCCTGATGGTGGTTTTGCCACCTTACATGTTATGCAATTTTCAACAAACTTTCTCACATATTTAGGCATTTTGTCAAACCAGAAATTGCTATACATTTTATCTAATGTTTTTTCCCAGCCTAAATGCATTATTGCTTC
The DNA here is from genome assembly GCA_037043405.1 of Drosophila subquinaria. Lineage (NCBI taxonomy): Eukaryota > Metazoa > Arthropoda > Insecta > Diptera > Drosophilidae > Drosophila > Drosophila subquinaria. Next base: position 49,147 of record JBAMBL010000300.1, on the reverse strand, counting down.
ATGCACGTTATTAATGACAGACCACCTGAAAGCCCTAGGTATAACAGCTAAACATCTTGTTCTGCCATTTCTTTGTATCCTTCGATGTAGTATTCCCGATCTTAATTCGTAAGTCCTTGTCATGTCTTCTCCCAATTCATTGTTGCGCAATTTAGAAATTATTGACGTAATCTCAGTATCTCGCTGCTGCTCAGCAAGAAGCCAATTGTCGGTTATTTCTGTTAAATTTATGCGCTTTTCAATAGTTTTTAATGAGGGTGTGAAAGCTACGGGCAATGGATTTCGCGAAAAGAAATCAGCATGCGACATGCGTTCTCCCTTCCTGTATTCAATACTGAAATCGAATGATTGAAGGTATGACCACCATCTATGTACTCTTGGAGTCAGGTCAACCTTTTTCATGCTTGCTTTTAACGAGTTGCAATCCGTAAACACAACAAATCTTTGACCATGTAGATAATGGCGAAAGTGTTTGACTGCATTGTAAACTGCAAGAGTTTCAAGCTCATATGAATGGTATTTTGACTCTATCAGTGTCGTACATTTGCTATAATATTCTATAACTCTTGGTCTATTTTCTATTTTGTGCAATAAGATAGCACCATACCCAATGGAACTTGCATCCGTGTGCAATTCAATTGGCTTTTCTGGATCAAAAATTGTAAGAACTGGGTCATTAGTCAATATTGTGATAATCTTTTTGCGAGTTTGTTCATATTCTGGTTTCCAGACAAACTCGATATTTTTTGAGGTTAGACTATATAACGCTTTCATCTGTTCTGAAAATCTTGGCACGAATTGTCTAAAATAAGAAGCCAGTTCTATGAATTGTCGCACCTGCGTTACCGTCTGTGGTGGTGGCAATTCGCCTAATGCTTGTACCTTGCGCGGATTTGGTCGGATTTCTCCTGCCTCGACCAGGAATCCTAAATATTCTATGCTTGTTTTGAGAAAAGAGCATTTTGTTATGTTAAACGAGAACCCAGATCGAGACAATTTTTCTATGACCATGTCCAGCCTTTCATACGCTTCCTCCTTTGTCCTAGCCACAATTAATACGTCATCTATGTAAACGACGGCAAACGTATACGCTAAATCACCTAATGCTCGTATAATTGCACGCTGAAAGATTGAGGATGCGTTTTTCAATCCAAAAGGCATAGCTAGAAATTCATATTGTCCTTCTGGCGTGACAAATGCAGTGCGTTCAATGGAATCAGGGTGTATAGGCACTTGGTAAAAGCCACTGGCCATGTCTAAACTAGAAAAATAGTTGCCCTCACGCAGTCTGTCGATTTGATCAGCAATTAGAGGCAGCGGATACTTGTCAGCGACCGTATTGGCATTAAGCTCGCGATAATCGACACATAGTCTATGGGATCCATTTTTCTTCCTTACCATAAGCATTGGACTTGCAAATGGGGAGCAACTCGGACGTATGACATTTGATTTTAATAGTTCAGCTACTTTACTTCTTACAAGTTCCTTCTCTTCTATGCTCAACCTATACGGACGCCGTTGAACAGTTTTATTGGAGTCCATGAGACGGATTTCAAGTTCACCCGTTGTTACTCGGCTTTGAGGAATACCATCAATAAAATTCTCGGCATATTTTTGCAATATTTCCATTAGATGAGATCTATCTAAACTACTTAAAGTTTCATCATTATTCAAATACTCGATGTAACTCATATCTGGCTCTTTTATTAGCGCATTGACAGTTTTGGTTTTGTACATTTCAAACTTATCAATCTCAATAGAAACACCAAATCCCAATCCCAAAATGTCACGTCCTATCATTACATCATATTTCAAAAACTTATCCATTATTACATGAAATAATAGTTCTAAAGAATATTGATCAATTTTTACAGTAGCTAGAATTTGCACAGTGCTATATACAGGATCATCTCCTATCCCCCTCAAAATCACTAAATTGTTAATTCTTTTTCCAGAGAATTTTTCTGCACAGCTCTCTTTGATCAGCGTGCATTCAGCCCCGGAATCGAAACAAAATGGAACGGGCTCACCATATTGACGCAGCATTCCTCTAGGTTCGGATACGCAGCAGATATTCACTCTCTTCTCATTTAATCCACCAGCGTTAGTTGAAACTCCTTTTGTGCATGATGACGCAATGTGACCAGCCACGCCACATTTAAAGCACGTTATGGCAGAGCGTCCTTTCGTTGATGATTTGCTGCTCGTCATATTGTTGTTTGTTGCCAGGGATTTCTCTTCGAATTTTCTTTTGCGACATTCGGCCATCTTATGTCCAAGGTTTCCACAATGGTGACACTTGACGGTGTACGAGGCCTTCGATCTCTTCCGGTCTGGTTCCAATGGGTTGTTTGATTTGACACCATCGTTGGACCTTCCATAAGCATATGCTTTCAAGTGTTGTTGCATCTCGTCCTGACCTTTAATGTTCGTCGTGAGTAGCATGTGTTGCAGACTTTTATCCATTTGCGAAGCGTGCGCCAGAACAACTGAGACGGCTATTTCTTCTATATTTGCTGTTTTCCATTTAGTCAACAGAGATGTCACAAGTCGGCTCGCGTATACAGAGAGGCATTCACCAGGGTTCGGTCGGCCATTAAGAATGTTCATCAAAATGGCTGCTGACGTCTCTATGCCCACGAAGCGTTGCAAAAATAATTCCTTGAATTCTTGCCATTTCATTGCGGAATAAGAAATTTGCGAAAGCCATGGCGAGGCGCTTCCTTCGAGAGAGCCACTCAGGGTCATCACCAGTGCACTTCCCTCAATCGGATTTTCGGTTAAAATAATGTCCACGGTCTTGCACCAAGCAGTTGCGTCTGCGCCTGCCAAATCTGGGTTGAATTTTGGCAACGTGATGCTCCTTTTTGATGATGAGGCAGCATTAGTATGTTGCATTGCTCGGATAATCTCAAGAAAATTTCGATTTTGAGACTCCAGGATTTCACGCCACGAATAGTCAGAATTTGCCTGTGGAGAGGCATCGCCCGATCCCACTTCTGATGTCGGAGAGACGTTATTACTCATTTTAATTTAATATTGTACTGGCAGCACAGCAAGTCCCGGAGAGTATATTGTTCAAGAAAATTATCAATTTATTGACCGTCTCGTATTACGTCTACACACTTCGACTGCACAACCGGAAAGAGAAAGACCTTTCATCTTTCATCTTACACGTCAGTTCGGTTCTCATGTTTGACACCGTCATTTAGACCTGTCAGTGAACACTTTCAACACTGTTTACTGAACAACACTCTCGGGCCATGCTCGGCAGGGGCAATCCTTACCTCAGACCTTACTGTCAGTAGTAACTCTGGTATTTCAGTATAGAACAACTCTGTCTTTATTTTTGATACTTATCGGTTAACATTCAAAATTAATACTAAATATTACTATTATCTTCGACATATATATGTATTAGGGTGTCCCTTATTTGGTCAAAGTCAATATTTTTAAACGCATACGGGCTAGTTCTGTTCTTTAGGTCCTAAAGCACTCAGAAATAAATTTTTACCTCAATCGGAGTATGATAACCCGTGCCGACTTGGATCGGAAAATTTAAAGATTATATGGGACAAAAAAAAATTTTTTTTTTTTTTTAATTTTTTATTTTTTTATTTTGTTTATTAGGTCCTAAAGAACTCAAAACCAAGTTATCACCTTAATCGGAGTACGATAACCCATTCAAATTTGCATCGAAACATGAAAAATCATCGAAAAATGTATAATCAGTGTTAAAATACTGTTTTTTCATGTTTCGATGCAAATGCGGGTTATCATACTCCGATTGAGGTAAAAATTTATTTCTGAGTGCTTTAGGACCTAATGAACAGAACTAGCCCGTATGCGTTTAAAAATATTGACTTTGACCAAATAAGGGACACCCTAATATGTATATATATGTATTTATGTACACAACTAAACGCAACTACATACAAACTTATCGCCCCTTACCCACCAAAAAAAAGAGCTCTTTTTAGGCAGGCAAGGTAGCTTTAAGATATATAAAACACGCATATCCATAACCATAAACAATCAATACTCACATGCTATATACATATACATAAATATATTAACTTTATCCAGCGGCGTCTCCGCATACAACGGGTGCTCTCGCATCTATCCAATAAAATTGATTTTGTTCCAGTGTTCCTCAGCTGTTCTCGCGTTGATTTTTTCCTGTTGATTCTTGTGGTTTGAAATACCTGCAAAGAAATGTAAATAAATATAACATTATAAATATTGTTCAAATTAGTCAAAAACTCAAATACCATAATTATACTTACCTGAAATTGAAATGATGCCCGGCTAACTTTTTTCTTGTAAGAAGGGGGAGGGGAAACATGACAGCCGACGCAGGCTGAGATTGGCCAATCTGGCCGACTGGCCAGCATCAGGGAGGCGATGAGAATTTCCGCCTCAGGCAGGGAGGGTACGCCTGGGTCCACCCAAATGGATCCTGTTTGGAGAAGAGAAGGATTAATAGTATTTTCTGTTCGTCATTTTGTATAGTATTTACCTGTGTTCATTTATTCGTCGTTGCTGCAGCTTTCTTTGTCGTAATTGCGTTTTGTTTTGATTGTTTGTTAGTGATGATAGTTTCCGTGCGAGTTGCAGATGTTTCGTGTATCGATAAAGTATCGATATCGTTGTGAACTGCGGGCCAGGGTTGGAACCTACTCCTGATGAAACCGATGAGCTAGTCGGCGGCCCAATGAGAAAAAGCAGTTCATAACACAGTTCTTTATAAAATGTTAATAATTGTGTTCAGCTCACTTACGATCGTTTATCGTTTTCCAGAAAGCATAGTACGCTCTAGCCGAAAATATTTTTCAAGGCCAAAACTCCATATAAAAAAAGGGTTGCAAACATGCTCGAAAATATTTTGTAAGGCCATTTCTAAACGTATGTACGCTGTACCTAAATATGGGCAGCTCAGAATATTTTCTGGCGTTTTACAACACTGTTTGGTCCACAGATGGCAGCTTTATTTTGACCTTTCAAAACATCGATTGAATCGTTGTTTTGACTAGTCGAAATATATGAACAACAATGGCGGGAAAAAATAAGCAGCAAAATAAGAGCCGAATTGATGTCTTCGAAAATGAAGAACGAATAAGGCTAATTGAAGAGGTGAGAGAGAGGCCAATCATATGGGATTTAAGCATAGTACGCTCTAGCCGAAAATATTTTTGCACGGCCAAACCTCCATATAAAAAAAAGGGTTGCAAACATGCTCGAAATTATTTTGTAAGGCCATTTCTAAACCTATTTACGCTGTACCTAAATATGGGAAGCTCAGAATATTTTCTGGCGTTTTACAACACTATTTGGTTAACAGATGGCAGCATTATTTTGACCTTTCAAAACATCGATTGAATCGTTGTTTTGACTAGTCGAAATCTATTTACGACAATGGCGGGAAAAAATAAGCAGCAAAATAAGAGCCGAATTGATGTCTTCGAAAATGAAGAACGCATAAGGTTAATTGAGGAGGTGAGAGAGAGGCCATTAATATGGGATTTGACTGATAAAAAGCATTTTGATGCGACTTTTATCAAAAATGCATGGGAAAGTATTGCAGAGGCCGTTAATCCGAAAATTGTGGTATTGGTCGCTGCTACTTCACTGATCAAGTCCATTTGGTCCATTTTGTCACTTTGATTATTTGAAATTGTATTTACTTGTTTGTTGTGCACAGCTGACGCAACAGTGTGACCACAGCAGCAAAGGACCAACAATCTCTCAACTTTTTAGTGATTTTTGGTATTTTGCTGTCACACTGAATTCTGTAAGGCCCGACCTCAAAACATCGAACATTTCGAGCGTCCAAAATGTTTTCAGCTAGAGCGTACTACGCTGAAGGAAGAAGTTTTAGTTCTATAGAACCACGCACTGGAGCGCGATCGTTCATCTAGTTCAAAAAGTGAACGATGAAGAAAAGATGGTGGGCTCGTAACAAACAGACGTGTTTTTGTTAACCTCGTGCACTTTCGCAAAGTGACAAGAGAACAACGTGCATATCCGCCAACAACAACAACTACGACATTCTTTTCTTTGTGCCAGTGGAGCCGCTGCATAATATAACGTGTTTGTGTGTGCCCGCGTAACCAGCCACCAGCAAGCTGCAACAGCCTGTGTGTATGCAGGCTTGCAGCCAGCCAGCGACCAGCAACTACAGGAATCACACAGCGCCACCAGCCGCAACACCTTTTGTGTGTGTGTTTTTTTTTTTTTTTTTTTTTTTTTTTTGGATAGGGGAAAAAAGCATTAAAAGCCGAACAGTGTGGGACTTGCACCCACTAAAACCACCCCTACTCTCCGTTTCCCTCTCGCGGAACTACCGCATAAGTATGACCTCACGAGGGGGAGATGGCATGAAAGCCTCGTCTAGAGTCTCATCTAGAGTTTGAATTCGAATTGCGGTGTCTTTCAGCGCGACGCAATGATTTCATTATTTCTGCTGCCATGTGGGTTACAGCGACCCAATTGTTTTGCGAGCTAAGTAGGATATCTATAAAGTCAGTGACTATAAAGTGCCTCCCAATACTTAGGCTTAGCTCTTCCCGTTCAGCAGAAAATCTAGGACAGACAAAAAGGACATGTTCTGCGTCTTCAATAGCCCGCGCACAGTGTGTGCAAAACGGGTCCGTCTCGTGTCTAAACCTATGCAGATATGATTTAAAACACCCATGTCCTGTCAGTAGCTGGGTCAGGTAAAAGTCGGTTTGTCCGTACTTCCTACTCACCCACGGCCGTATGTCCGGGACGATACGTTTCGTCCAGCTGCCGTTTGCAGTAGCTCTCCATCTCTCCTGCCATTTCGCCATTGTCGCATCCCTTTTGGAGGTGGTCTCCGTTGCACCTGGCCTCCTCCGCTAGTAGATCCAATGGAATCATCCTGGCGAGAACCAGCGCTGCGTCGTCGGAAACTGTGCGAAACGCGCTCAATACTCTCAGAGCACAGGTGCGATACGCTGCCTTACAGGTCTTGCCGTACACCTTGACTGCCATTGCAGGTGCCCATACTGGTGCTGCGTATAGTATGATAGACCGTACGCTCCATACGCTCCAGCTGGACCCCAAGATACTTAATAGCTGGCTTTGAGGCTATTGTGCAGCCAGCTACTTCTACCGTGGCAACCTCGACAGCCTTTCTGCTACTGATGAGAACGGTTTCCGTTTTGTGCGCCGCAAGGGAAAGAGAATTACTCTCCAACCAGTCCGTGACCTGCACGATCGCTCGGTTTGTTTTTGCCTCAACGTCTCTTAACTCCTTTGCCACTGTGACGATGGCTATGTCATCCGCGAAGCCGATGATGCGCGTGCCCTGTGGCGTGGGCAGCCGTAGCACAGCGTCATACATGACGTTCCAGAGTGTTGGGCCCAGCACTGATCCTTGAGGGACGCCACCCGTGATCCGGTGCTGCAATCGTCCACTGGAGGTGTCAAACAGCAAAACTCGATCCCTGAAGTAGCTGCATATCAGGTTCACGATGTATTCGGAGATTCTCAGTTGGTGCAGCGCTCTCACAATGGATGCCCAGCTTGCAGAGTTGAACGCATTGCGCACATCCAAAGTTGTGATGAGGCAATACTGCTTTTTCCCACCTTTCCACCGCTCTCCTTCTATAGCTTTACTAGCTATCTGAACAACAGCATTAATGGCGTCGATTGTACTTCGCTTTTTCCGAAAGCCATACTGCCAGTCTGAGATGCCTCTTCTCTCCTCGAGTTCTTCTTCCAATCTGTTGCATATGATGCGTTCAAACAATTTGCCAACGACGTCTAGCATGCACAGCGGCCTGTAGGCGGCTGGATCATCGACGTTTCCTCCTTTTGGAAGAAGCACCAGCCGCTGCAGCTTCCATCTCTTCGGCACCGTCCGCTGCCTTATACAGACATTAAACAGATTGACAAGAAGGGCTGGGTGGTTCGCAACAATAATCTTGATTACCTTGGAAGGCACTCTGTCTGGGCCTGGGGCTTTGTTAACTTTTATGTTGGCTGCTGCTTCTAGGATTTCGGCTGTTCATGTATACTTAGGCGCTGTCTGCGGGGTGTCCGCCATAAGATTGGTCGCTGGATGCTCCGGGAACAAAGTTGTTACTATGTCCAGGAGCTGCTCCGGGTCCGTTGGCATTGGACGCCTTGCGAGCTTCCCCATCACAACCTTATAAGCCGTCCCAAACGGTTGCTCATCTGCTTCAGCACACAAATTTGTCCAGCATAAGGCTTTGCTGCGCTTGATAGCCTTTTTGAGGATAGCTCGCTTCTCCCGATAATTATCTAGCAGCTGCAGAAAATTGGGTCTTCCCCTAGAGCGTTGCTGACGACGTCTCGCTACCAGGCACTGCCTCCTAGCATCAGCAATGTCCCCGTTCCACCAATGGACAGGTTTGCGGCATTTGCCTCCTTTTCTTTTCTGCAGCATTGAGGCGTCACATGCGTTCTTTATTGCCAGCGCGATGTTATTGGCGTATACATCAGCGTCTTCGCAAGCATGGATATGCATTGTGTCCATCATGGTAAGCAGGGCACCTTCATCCAGCGTCTCTTGAGACCAGCTAATGAAGCTCGGCTGTCGTGTCCTGTGAGTAATCGCTCCGATGGTAAATAACAGTGACTGGTGGTCGCTATGCGTATACAAGCTAGACACAGTCCACTTGGTGTTCCTTGCTAGGCATGGACTAGCAAATGTCAGGTCTATTATTGATCCTCTTCCTGCCTTAGTGTAGGTGTGTGTATTGCCTGAGTTAAGCAGAGTAACATTCAGCGTAGCAAATGCATCTAGGAGCAGCCTACCTCTTGGTGTGGTACGGAGACAGCCCCATTCGGTGGCCCAAGCATTAAAGTCGCCAGCAATAATTACTGGGGACCGTGATCTCGCGTCAGCTGCTATCTCGTCGAGAATATCAGCGTGTTCAGGGATCGGAATACTGGGTGCCATATAACAGCTATATATATAAATGCCGTTACATTTTCCTCTCACGAATCCTCTCGACACACTCTCCTCTCTAAGTTGAGATGCTGGGTTCCCACAGCTCCAAATCGCCGCACCAACACTATGGTTTTGTATCCAGCTACCATCCTGTTTGGCACTGTAAGGCTCGCACAAAATAGCTATATCAATAGCGTTTTCGCGCACGGTCTGCTTAAGTAGATCCTGCGCTGCTCTGCAGTGATTTAAATTAAGCTGGAGAAACTTAATTTTTTAGTCCTTTCACAGCCTTCACATACAACGGGCAACCTTTACTCAATGTGTGGTGTCCCGTGTTTTGCGCTCCAGCTCTTGCGCAGAGTATGCAGCTTGCAGTGTTTGTGCAATTCTTGGACGAATGGCCCTCACCACCACAGTTGAAGCATTTTTTGGATGCGTCATGCTTGCTTCTGCATCGGGCTGCCGTGTGTCCAAATTCGAGGCACTTATAGCATCTGCGTGGATCAACTGTACTGCGGATGCTGCACAATGCCCATCCAATGCGGATATCTCTCATCGCAAGTAATGTGTCTGCCATTGCCTTGGTGAGGAACATCGACGCTATTTGTGTGCCCCGATAGCCTTTTCGCAGCTTTGGTGCAGACTCCACTGGTAGATCGCCTTCAATGTGTTTAAGTACCGCCAGTGTCACATCATCCGCAGTTGCCCATTCTGGGAGATCTCTAATCTCCAAGCGCACTTTATCAGAGATCACCGTTACATTGGCTGTCTCCCCCAGAGCTTTTTGCACAGCATGATGCAGTTTACTGGTGGCATCGTCTGCCGTCTTGCTCATCTGCAGTAAAACTTCACCTGCCGCAGTACGCCGGACGCCGCGTACATTCTCCTTGTACTTCTGAAGCTCCGCACTGGTCTGCACAGATGCTAGAACCTTGGCGTAGTCCGCCGCATCTTTGCATTTAACCAGAATAGCGTCTGGTCGATTTCTGCGCATAGGAGCCTGCTTTGCTTTGGGCTTGACCTTCTGCCATTTTTGCTCCGCCTCTTTTACGACTCGGACTTCCTCTACAGATCCATGGTTGTCCTTCGCTTTTGCCGCCACTTGGCTGTAGGTCATGTCTTGGGCATCGGGCGTAGGCCCAGACTTACGTTTTGGAGGCTGGCTTCCTCTTTTATTATTGTTGCCGGACTTGGCCTTCTCCTTTGGTAGCAGGGATGGGGTCGTCTGTGATGCATTCTCTGCCATGTCACGACGGGGCGATTTTTTCACAGAGCTGCCGCTGCCATGAGGGCTCTGCGAGCTGGCCGCCATTTCCAGGTATTGGCTGACCGACTCCTGGATTTGCTTCATTCTAGCATATGCCTCCTTCTGCTTCATCGTCACGTGTCGGACTGCAGGCTTCTTTGGAGTCTCGCCGTTTTCACTTTGCGCCGTGAACGTGAATATCACCTCTCGCGTCGCTGGAGGTGCCGAATGCGGTACTGCTGCAGGTGGTGATCGAAGAAACCTCGAACTGTTGGCAAATGGATTAATATTCGCCCTCGTCGCATTATCTGATACGCCTGCTAGATGATTCACAGGCGTAACAGATGAACTTGCTGACGTGGCTCGATATTATATCCATCCTCAACGCCAAAAATGCCTACTGCTTTGAGGCCGGGTGCGTCGCACCCAAAAGCAGAACGGGCTTGCCAGGCACGGGATCAGTCGAGGGCTCCAACGATGGCCAAAAGTTTCCCTTTGACTACACTCGTGCAGGTTATACCGCCTTTACTCGGTCACCAGAGCCCCGTTTATGGGCACCACTACCGTGGAGGGGTTGGTTATAGGTCAGATCCGCGACCCTTGCTGCCCTAAAATGCCCTACTGATCGACCAAGTTCAGTTCGGTTGACGAAAAACGCAGAATATATTCGAAAATATATTAAATATATTCCGAAATATACTTAAGATACACTATAAGTAGCCACAAATATATTAAATATAATAAATTATATAAAATATATTCAAAATATATCGAATCCACTTACAATATATCAAAAGTATACCAAAAATATATTATACACTCGAATAGTGTTGGTTTTCCGTTGAAGTCGTTTAATTCAAATTCAAATTTGAACCTAACGACAAATTTGCTCGCTGAGAAAAGCTCGCCGCTATGGAACTTCACACTTCGCACTTCAATTAGCACGATCAGCAACCCTGCGTCAGCTGAGTGCAGTTCACCCGTTATCCAACACTGTTGGGATGACGATTGTTTTTTTGACACCGGCGAGTGAAAATCAACAAAAACGGGCGAAGAAAGTGGAAAATGCGGGAAAAAAGAGGAAAAACAACAAAAAATGTGTGCTTCGCCTCCCTTACCCCGCGTGTGCGTCTTCCGGATTGTGGCCCAGCGACCGTGGTTTTGGCCAGTTGCGGATTTCCAGACAGGCTTCTTGAATCTCGGTACGTAGTGCGAATCCCACGAAACTTAACTTCAACACTTCTTATTTGTTTGCAGTTGGATTAACTTAAAAAACGTCACCAACTGGAGAGCAGAAAAAAGTGCGCGTTCTCGTTTATATCTCGTTTTCGTTTATCCTTTTGTGTTTTTTTTTTTTTTTTTTTATTGAGAAACATAACAGAAGAAGAATGTGAGTAACATTAGAAGAGAGAACAATGGGGGAGGGGGTAGTGTATAAGGTATAGCATAAAAATTAAAGTATAGTAGATCCGCTCCCAGGCTTCTTGCTCTCGTCGAAGTCTTTCCCGCCGACGAAGCTCCTTCATGATGTTTGCAGCCATTCTGGAAATGGCTGCCCACCCTTCCTCACTTGCCGTCAGAATGGTGACGAAGTTATCTGGCGTGAGCCGTGTATTCGGTGCCAGCGCTTGCTCCCGCTCCCTTCCGAATGAAGGACAGTGGAAGGCTACATGCTCTGCGTCTTCAATGACATCAGGTCCACAGGAGTCGCAATATGGATTGCGCTCATGCTTGAACCGGTGCAGGTAGGCCTTAAAGCATCCATGTCCGGTCAGAATCTGCGCTAGATAGAAATCTATTTGGCCATGGCGACGTTGAATCCATGGCTTCAACTCAGGGATGAGACGGTGAGTCCATCTGCCCTTAGTGGATTGGTCCCATGCTCGCTGCCATTTTAGAAGGGTCTCTTCACGCATCCGTCTGCTTGGTGGGATACTGCGCTGTCGCTCCGCTGCCAGCAGACTGAGTGGTGCCATACCTGCGATGACCAGTGCCGCATCTTCAGACACCGTGCGGAAGCAGGTGGCGACTCGAAGGGCACAACGTCTGTAGCTCGACTTGCAGCTTCGGCTGTAGGATGTTATCTCCATTGCAGGAGCCCATATTGTGCAGCCATAGAGGATGATAGACGTCACAACGCTGGCAATGAGTTTCCTGCTCATCTGCTTGGGCCCATTGGTGTTTGCCATGAGGCGGCTGATAGCAGTTGTCGCTATAGCTGCTTTTTGGCTAGCGAACTCCAAGTGATGCTTGAAGGTTAGCCTGTGGTCGAGCATAACACCAAGATATTTTATTGCAGGCTTGGTGTCGATCATCGTCGTGCCAACTCGAATCCTGGCGCTCTCCACTCTCTTCCTGCTGCTGATGAGGACTGCTTCAGACTTGTGCTCAGCCAGAGCCAGTCCGTTTAGTTGGAGCCAGTCGATTACTTGGTCGACAGCTGAGCTGCAGTTCACTGTGGTCTCGTCCAGTCTTTTGCCAATCCACTATGGGCGAATAGTCGATTATTCTGGCATAAACTACAATTTTAAAGCTAGAGCTTTCAAATTTGGCATGAAGCTTAGTTGAACTAAAATACAATTTTGAATTTTTTTTTTTTTGTATTTGAACCACGCCTTAGCTTTCCCCTCCTCACCCGACTATGAGAAAAACATGTAAAATATTTATGTAAAATCCAAATATAAAGCTAAAGACCTGAAATTTGGCACGAATCTTAGATAGGCTAAAGTAGAATTTATGCAAATTTTTGTTTTTTAATTGGATCTTTTCTTCGCCCTCTTTTTCTAACTGACTCAGGAAAAAAGTACAATATTTTTTTATTCGCTGAAATATTAAGTGAGATATTTTAAACTTCACATGTTTGCTAATTAGACTTTTATAAAATTAACAATTTTTTTGGAATCAAAGTTTGACCATGTGTTCACCTCCATTTCCATCCGATTCCGGAAAATTCTGATTTTTCTACCATATTTTAGCATACTTTTAACCGATGTTGCACAAAAATGCGCAAAAGAAATTAATAGCACTATGTACTAGAGGCTTTAATTAATAACTTGCCATACTTAGTTGCTTGCGCCATCATGCACTTTATAAGTATGACTCCACGGAAAAAACCTGCATTTCATATTTTTTTGCTAAAAATACATTTAACAAAACCGTCGACAAGAACAACTAGACACAAATTTTAATACATATTACATCAAATAATCATTTTATATACCGTGAGCATCATATTCCATATACAACTTGTATTCTTTATTAAAGCTTTGCTTATTAAATTACGCTTGAAACACAATGAACTAACTGGAAAATTTTCAAAAGCATGTGCTTTTACAAAACAGCTGACTTTAGAGAGTTGCCACAAGAGAAGAGTTGACGCATAGCCCGAAAAAGAATATGTTTTAATCTAACTGAAGTGTTAACATTCAATAAATAAAGTCACATTTTGAAAATACTACCATCAATTTTTCGACTTTATGCCAGAAAAATCGTCAAATCGCCCAATGTGCAATCGTCACTAGCGCAATGTCGTCTGCAAATCCTACTATGGTGTTGCCAGTAGGAAGGTTCAGGCGCAGCACTCCGTCATACATAACATTCCACAACAGGGGGCCAAGAACTGAACCTTGGGGGACTCCTCCGGTGACTGTGTATCGTCGTTGGCCTTCGTCGGAATCATAGAGCAGTACCCTGTTGCGGAAGTAGCTGGCAATTATTTGCACGAGATATCCGGGGACATGTCTAGCTTCCAGCGCCGCAAGGATGCGCATCCAGTTTGCAGAATTGAAGGCATTCTTGACGTCTAATGTGCAGATGAGGCAGTAGTGTTTCGTTCCGCCAGCCCATCTTGAACCCTGGATTGCACTACGCGCTAAGTCCGTCACCGCGCTGATCGCATCCGTTGTGCTGCGGTATTTCCGGAACCCATATTGTTGATCTGAGAGACCATTTACCTCGGTGAGCTCCTTCTCTAGCCGGTTGCAGATGAGCCTTTCGAAGATTTTCCCCACTGTGTCCAACATACATAGTGGTCTGTAGGACGAGGGATTATCCAGCTCTTTCCCAGGCTTCGGGATGAGCACAAGTCTCTGGACTTTCCATCTGTTCGGCACCGTGCGTTCTACGAGGCATTGATTATAGAGGCTGACAAATGTTTCCGGATAAGCTGCAATGACGGCTTTTATAGCACAATTTGGGATCCCATCTGGGCCGGGGGCTTTTCCCGTCTTCACTTTGGCCGTGATTGCGAGAACCTCTTCGGCGTCAGTTAAGGCGATGTCTTCGTTTTCTGGTAGATGAGAATGCTGATCATCCAGTGGTGCCTGCTGGGGGAACAAGGTGCGAACGATGTTCTCGAGCTGGTGTGGGCATGTAGGTGTCGGCTGTCTGCGCAGCTTTCCCATTACCAACTTATATGCCGTTCCAAAAGGCTGACGGTCGGCAGCATCGCAAAGTTCTTGGAAATACTTTGCTTTGCTTTGACTGATCGCATCCTTGAGTTTCTTCCTCTTCCGCTTGAATTCCTCAGCGTGCCTTTCAAATGAGGAGGAGGCTCTTGCCCTTTGACATCTACGCCTTGCCGCGAAACACTCTCGCCTTATGCTGGCTATTTCAGCACTCCACCAGACCACGGGGCAGTGCTTGTTGCCTCCTCTGCGTGCCTTTTCCATGGATGCATCACATGCCGCGGTTATATGTTCTGCAATGGCATCAGCTGAGCTATTTGCATCACCGTGAACACTGAGTCCTTCCACCATATGGAGAAGACGGTCTCTGTCCATAGTGGTCGGCTTGTATCCGAGATATTGGACTCCTGTTGTTTGGCGGCTTTCCTCAGTGTTAATAGTTGTTAGGACGGCAGAGTGGTCACTGTGAGTGTATAAGTCAGAGACCTGCCATTTGGAGATGCGGGCCAGCTCAGGGCTCGCAAACGTCAGGTCTATTATGGACTCCCGGCCGGCTCTGCTGAACGTGCATTTCGTGCCGCTGTTAAGTAAGCAGGCGTTCAATGTTGCAAACGTATCAAGCAGCGTAGCTCCCCTTGGCGTTGTCATTCTGCTGCCCCACTCTGTAGCCCATGAGTTAAAGTCTCCTGCGATTATAACTGGTGATTTGCTGCGGGCATCCTGGGCGATATCCTCTACAATGGCTTCAAACTCAGCAAGAGGCACACTCGGCGCGATGTAGCAGCTATATATAAAAATATTACCACACTTTGCTCGGGCATAGCCAGTACGTGATAAGCGATGAGTGAGTTGGTATGGTGATCGGCCACAGCTCCAGATAGCTAATCCTGCGTCCTGGCTTTGGAGCCACACTCCCTCCTGTTTCGGCGAGTATGGTTCACTGAGGATGGCGATGTGTACCCGTTCTTCTAAGACCGTCTGCGTTAGTAGATCCTGGGCTGCTCTGCAGTGGTTTAGATTAAGTTGTAGAAACTTAATTGGTGCAATTCCTGACAGCCTCAAGGTAGCGCGGACACAGCTTGCTTAAGGTGCTGTGTGCCGTGTTTTGCTCTCCGGTTCTCTTGCACAGTATGCAGTTAGAGTTTGACTTGCAGTCCTTTGCTGCGTGGTCGTCACCTCCGCAGTTGAAGCAAAGCTTTGCGGCATCATACTTGCTTCTGCACCTTGAGGCGATATGGCCAAAGCTAAGGCATTTGTAGCATCGCCGCGGCTCTATCTTGACGCGCAGCCGGCAGACTGACCACCCAATGCGGATTTTTCCCAGTTTAAGGAACTGCTCAGCTATGTCCTTGGGTAGGGTCAGCGTTGCTGTCTGAGTTCCTTGGTAGGCTGGGCGAAGCTTTGGTGCAGACTCGGCACTTATGTCGCCTTCGATGTTTTTAAAGACCGCAGCGAGGACCTCATCACTAGTTGTCCACTCAGCGATATCTCGTATCTCGAGCGCAACTTTGTCAGCTAGAGCTTTGACTTCGCCTCGATCCCCGATAAGGCTCTGGATTGCCTTTTGAAGCTTCCCCGTCGTCTCATCTGAAGCCTTCGTCATTCGCAGGAGAACTTCACCTGCTGCTGTGCGTCGTATTCCGGAAACCTTATCCTTGTACTCCTGCAATGCTCCATCGCCGTGGACGGCTTTGAGTAACTGCGCATATGCCTCTTTCTCCTTACACTTTATCATAACGGCATCCGGTCTGCTGTTGTGTTTTAGCTGCTTTGGCCGCTTGACAACCTTCTGCCACTTTGGCTTCTCAGGTGGTGGTGTGGTGTCGATAACATGGCTTTCCGGTTGGGCTTCTGTGGTTCTCCTCACTGGGTCGTCGCGGTTAGTCTCATGTGATACTGAGGTATTGGTGCATCGTTCCGTGCGTTGAGGGCTCACAGGGACCTTTTCTAGCTTTGCGCTGACTTCTTGGTGGATTTGCTTCATTCGCCTTAATCGTTCCTTCATATCCATGTTGATGTGTCGGACTGCGGGCTTCTTTTCCTCAACCATGTAGAGGATTTCATCGAGGATGTCTCCAAGTTCGACCAAAAGCACACTGGGAGGAGTGGAGCTCTTGTTCTTTTTTGGCGGCGTTTTCCTCTGGGCACTGGTTGGACTATCAGGGTCCCTGTTCCGCTTGGGGGTGTCTTCTTTGCTGCCAGCAGCGGTGAAGATAAATACGCCTCCATTATCCTTTTGTGTGTGTGTGTGTGTGTGTGTACACAGGCTTGCAGCCAGCCAGCGACCAGCAACAACAGGAATCACACAGCGCAGCGCAGCGCCACCAGACGCAACACCTTTTGTGTGTGTGTGTGTGTGTGTACGTAGGCTTGCAGCCAACCACCGACCAGCAACGACAGCAACCACACAGCGCAGCGCCACCAGCCGAAACACCTTTTGTGTTTGTGTGTGTGCATACAGGCTTGTAGCCAGCCACCTACCACCAACAACAGCAACCACACAGCGCAGCGCAGTGCAGGGATATCCCTCCTGAGACTCACGACGATTAGTCGGCAGCGAAGAAGAAGCACGTGAAGTGTGAACCAGACAACGAGCCACCTGCGGAAACGCAACAACCAACAGCGGGTAAGCTGGCCAGCGGCCTTTGTTTTCTTCCCTTCTTGGATATGTCTATGGAACAGGGATCATCTCTTCTGACCGTGCGGCAACGTTTTGTAATACAAATTTTGTGAAGGTTCTGGTGCAAGAAAACCCCAGCATGGGGCAATAAATAGCAACTTTGTAACAATGATGGTATGTTTTTATTCCCCGTTTCCCCTGTAGGCAAACAATTTCCCTTTCTTTCTCAGGTCATTACAGGTAACCTGATGCGAGCCCAAGGAGGGGACGCAAGTTCGACCCGACTGACCGGACTTGGTGCATCGGGGATGGCCCAGGAATAGGAATACGATCATATCGTTTCAATTCTGGGGCCCTCACCGGTGCACCAGGCATGGAAACACAGAGTTACCGTCATACGGGCTTGACCAGGCGGCCGGAACTGCGCGGCGTTGAGGGCATCCTTGAAAGGAGAGATACCCTTAACGCCGCCGGAATGGAACGAACTTTCGTCTCAAATTTGGAAAGAGGAGGCTCGAGGAGAACGACGCAACGGGTCTCGGGAGTCCTTCCTCGTCCTCCTGAGCCAATTTTGGGCTCGCAGACAGATCATTGGAGCCGATTTTCGAGCGAGAACGTCCGCTTACCCGCTGACGCTCCCGCCGCTCTGTCCAGTCGTCCCAGATGTTATAAAAATTTTCTGTAAACAGACCCTGGCCGGACTGAGACGCCGACCCCGGCTGGAAAAGCTTCGTTACAGATGGCGCCCGAACAGGGACGTCTGGAACAAAATTCTTATTGGCAATTTTTTTGTTTTTTTACATCTCGAGCATCGATATCGGCCGTCCATATTTTTTCCTCTTATTGAAAAGCATGCCACTCATCGTTACAAAATGTAGGTTATTATAGGGCCATCATATTTACATTAAGTAGCAAGTTAACACATAAATCACCGAGCCCGTCAGAAAAGTCAACCACGGGATTCTCACAGGCGTTGAACTCTCCATCAGGCTCAGAATTCTTCCAGCCCATATATTCATCGACTAACATTATACCCTGTAGAACACTAGTTTTTTATTTTTATTTTCCGACGTGGCATTTCTTATTTTCTCTCCACGATCAGTAAAATCTTCCTCCTTGCCCGAGATCTTTTCTTCTTCCTCACGCACCCCGGGCAGACGCATGACATTGGGCAATATCCTGTAATCGGGCATATTGATTTAATGAGATACATATTTTTCCCTTTCACTGGTGACCGCGAGTAATTTTTTTTTCCTCGACTTAAAATACAAGAGTTACCAAAAACTGGATACACCTTTATTTAATCATGATTTTAGAGTTCGAAAGTGAAAATTATTTTTCGGTTTTGTTTCGGCCAACAAGAATGGAAGTTATTCCTCAGTTTTTTGTAGGTGTGGAGAATGGGAATTATTTATCAATTTTTATTGTCCAACTTTGATGGTGAAAATTGAGGAATGGTTTTTATTTTCTAGTCGTTGTAATGAAAGTTGAGGGCTGGCTTTTGTTTTCAATTGCTAGAATAAAAATGAGAGGATTGAGAGTGGGGATTAAATTTTAATTTTTATTGAAAATTTAAATTTGATCATTATTTTCAATCTTCCTGTTAGACCGAAAATTAAAAGTTTTTTGTTAATTTTTTTTGTGAGAAACAGCAAATAACCTCTACTTAATAATAATGCGTATTTTAAAAATCATAATCGTTGCGGTCCCTGTGGAGCACTCCAATGCAGAAAAGGACAAATTCTCGGAAGAGGCGATAGAGCCGTTCTACAGCCGTAATACAGAGGAGTAGTGTGGTAGGAGGCATGTCTTTAGGGATTCTTGTTCCGTTGTGATAGCAAGGGTCGTGGTTCCGTTAGATTGTGAACCGTCTGTATATATAAAAGTGAGGTTGTGGTATTCATTCTGTTTTTCAAGGAATTTTGAGCGGAATATTTTAGGTGGTGTGTTTTTTTTACTGGAGTGCCGAAGGAATGTATCTATTGAGGTTTGCATTAGATTCCAAGGAGGTATCGTTTGCGTCACTATGGTTGTAGGTCGATGAGGTATGTTGTGTTGCAGACAGAGTTCGATGATTCGGTCAATGGTTGATTTGTATTGAGGTTTTTTTTGGTGGTTTGTATGTTTTAACTTTTTAGAATGTTGTTTGTTGGTTTAGCTCTGAATGCTCCAAGGGCTAGTCTAAATGCTGTGTTTATAGCTGATTTTATTAGGCGGATGGTGGTTTTTGGACAGAAGCCGTAAATGGGAAAGGCGTAGTCTGCTTTCGAGGTTATGATTGCTTTTGTAACGTTGATGAGGGAAGTGGTAATGCACAAGTGGTCTGTCTATAAATAGACTGTCTATAGCCGATATCCCCTTTTTGAATCCTGTTTGACTGACGTGGATGAGTTTATCGTTTGTGATAAACCGCCACAGTCGTTTGGCTACTATTTTGTCAAGGACTTTGGACAAGCACGGGTTAAGGGATATGTGGCGGTATGCGTTAAGTGTGGTTTTGTTTGTGTCTGGTTTCAGAATTGGGATTATTATGCTGGTTTTGTAGGCTTGTGGGATGTGTTTCTCAAGGATTGCATTTTGTAGGTTAATAATTCGAAGCTTGGTTTTTTTGTCAAGGTTTTTTTATCATTTTGTAGTTTACTCTGTCTAGTCCTGGAGTGTTTTCTTTTAGACAGTTAAGTGCTGCTGAGAATTCAATGTATGTTATTTCTTTTTCTATTTCGATTGCTTTTTTTCTAGGGGTGTAGGTGTGGTTATGGCTGTTGATAAGAGATGCGTGTTTTGCATTTATGCATGTTGATGGGGAATTGGTGTTAGATGAAGCATCTGCGAAGTTTTTGCAAAACATTTCGGCAATTTCTGATTTTTTGGTGGTAAATTGGTTGGTGAATGGGTTTAGGATGCTGTGAGTGTTTTTTATTGGGTTAAGACCACAGAAGCGTCTTATGTTGTGCCAGATTGTTTTAGAGGGGGTGTCAGAGGCTATTTGGGAATTGAACTTTAGGGTGCTTTCTTTTTTTGCTACTCTTAGGGTGCGTCTAAAAAGGGCGTTTGCTCTTCTGAACTCTATAATATTTTCAGTTGAAATGTTGTTCTTAAGATTGCGCCACTTTTTCGTTATTTCGTTTCGTAACCTTTGTTCCACCAAGGAACCTTGTTTTCCTGTGTTGTGGGGTCGGATTGGGGGATTGATCTGTGGGCGCTGGATATTATTATTTTGTGTATGGTGGCTGCTTCTTGGTTTATGTTAGTGCCAGTTTCTCGCTGTGTTGTGTATTTTTCTGTTAACTCAGAGAAGAGTTTCCAGTTGGCTATTTCGGTGATGAAGTGTGGTCTTGGGGTTGTAGTTTTGGCGTGTGGTGTGTTGGATGTGAATAGGGCTATAATAATAGGGAAGTGGTCGCTTCCAAACAGATCGTCTTCCGTATTCCATGTACTGTCAATATAAAGGGTTGGGCTTGTAAAGGTAAGGTCGATATTTGTAAGTGTGTTGTGTGTGCTTAGGTGTGTTGGTGATCCGTCGTTTAGTAGGGTGTAGTTGGATTGGGATATACATTTTTCGAGTGTTGTGCCTCTTTTGTTATTCGTTTTTGAGCCCCAACTTCTGTGCTAACCGTTAAAGTCGCCTGTGACTACGGTAGGTGCGTTAGATGATTCTAGAACGGAGTAAAGGTTTTTAAGCGAAAATGCTTGGTTTGGAGCAATGTAGGCTGATATCAGTCTAAATTTGAGCTTAGACGTGATTTCTGCACATATGGCGTCGAAGTCGTCTTTAAGGTAAATTTCTCGGGCTGGTATAGATTTGTGTATTAGCAGAGCAACTCCTCCGTAGGCATTGGAAGTGTTTTTTTCTATTAGTATGTAGTTGATGGGTATAGGTAAATGGTAAGTACATTTTATATGTGTTTCTTGTAGGGAGAATATGTGGGGTGTGTGTTTTTTTATTATTAGTTGTAGTTCCCTGTAGTTATTTGAGTATCCGTTAATGTTCCATTGAATAATTTTTATAGACATTTGATCAAAATTGAGAAATGAGGTAAGTATTTATTATGTTTTACGAGTGGAATAAGATAACTACAGTTTTTTGGAGCTTCCTTTTTATATTGTGTCGCTTTCGCTTTTGTTCGAGTATTTGGTCTTGCTTGAGGCTTTGGTTTTTGTTTTTATGTATGTTTTAGGGGCTTTAAGAGAGGTGGAGAGATTGTTTGATTTGTCTTTGGAGTATAGTTTTAGTTTTGGGTCTTCGGTTAGAAGTGATGTGTATGGTTTGTTTACTGTGCTGGTGAGATCGATGTTGTCGGTATCCATTTCGTCTGGTTCGGTTTATTCAGATCGGTGTGTAGATGATGGTGATGGTGTTGCTGCTGATGGTGTTGTGTGAGTTGTTGGTTTGAGTGTGCCTTGTCTGTGGGATGGTGGTGTAGCTGTGATGATTTGGTGTTTTAGGTGTGTAGCTCTAGATAGGGTTGTAGGTTGGGTGTTCAGCTGTGTGTTTGTAGGCATGTGTGTGTTTGGTGCTTGTGCTTTGGTTGGGTGTTGCGTTGCATTAGTAAGGGTATTGGCGTAAGATGGTCTAGCATGTTGTCCGTGCCAGTTGTGATAAATGTTGAGTGCGGTTTTGTGGTCTACTTTTTCTGTGATTTTAATAGCTGTTATATATTGTTGTTTTAGGAACGCGGGGCACTTGCGGTCGACGGGGCTGTGTTGGTGGTCGATGTCTGGATTGTTACTGCAGTTTAGGCAGCTTTTTTGGTTCAAGCATCTTTCGTTGTCGTTTGTATGTTTTGCATTTGAGCAGTTTATGCATGTTTCTATGCCTTTGCAGACTGGAGTTGGGTGACCAAAACGTAGGCATCGCAGGGGTAGTGGTATGTATGGGCGGATGCGTACTGTTTCGTAGCCGATTCTAAGTTTTTCGGGGAGTTTGTGTGTTCCAAAAGTGATTATTATGAGTCCGGTTTCTGTGAGCGTGGTGTTGTTTTCTTCGGTGTTAGTATTTGTTGATTGTTTTTAGACCCCGTAAAAAAGTAAAGGGGTCTATTAACTTTGTCACAAAAAAAAAATGTGCGTAACAGGCAGAGGGAGGCGTGGCAGACCCCATAAAGTATATATATTCTTAATCAGCATCAACAGCCGAGTCGATATAGCCATGTCCGTCTGTCCGTCCGTCCGTCTGTCCGTCTGTAAGAGCGCCTAGATCTCAGAGACTATAAGAGCTAGAGACTCCAAACTTGGTATGTAGGTTTGTCTATATTGCAAGCTGATCGAGTTTGTTTTAGATTTGTGATCGGACCACTATATCATATAGCTCCCATAGGAACAATCATTTGAAAATCAAGTCTAAGTATGGAAAACTTTTTTGCTGTTTGAGATATTTCAACCAAACTGACAGAATATGCATATAAGATAGTCCCATACATACTGACCAAATTTGATTGAAATCGGATTACTATATCATATAGCTGCCATAAGAACGATCAGTCCAAATAAAGTCTTAGTATGAAAATCTTTTTGTTGTTTGAGATATCTTAACCAAACTGACAGAATATGCATATGGCATGTTACTATACATCCTGATCAAATTTGGTTAACATCGAACCACTATATCATATAGTTGCCATAGGAACGATTGATCGAAAAAATAGATTTAGAATGAAATTTTTTATTTTCTTAACCGAATTCATAGTTTGGGAATGTTCTACGTTTTTTACGTTTTGATCGCACACTCGACTGTAGCCGACTAGAGCCCCTTTGTTGGGCGAAAAGTACTTTTAGTACATATCTATATTAAAATTTGTCGCAATTAATATTATTTTATTTTAAGCAGTGTTTGCTTTTTCATAGTAAGTACGGGAGACCCCGTAGTCGACTATGCTCGACTGTAGCACCGTCGACTTGTTTGTTTTGATTAAGAGTGATCCGTCTTTTGTTTTCTTGCATGTCTCCCCATCGCAAGTGTGGTCTATGGTTTTTTTGATTATGAACGGTAAAACATTGTCGAAATTGTTGTTGTCGTTTCTTCTTATCGTCATGTATTTCGGTTCGCCAGCGTTTGTGTTGTTGGATTTTACTCCGTATGTGCTTATGTCAGGTGGTTCGAGCATGTTTGTTAGTGCTGAGTCGAGGATTTGTTATAATGTAGCGCAACGTACTCAGAGACGTTGCCCTCTAGCTGGTTTAGGAGGCGGGGTAACGGCGGGTACCAGCATGGTAACTCCTCCCCCCCTAGAATGCACAGTGGCCGGAAAACCCCAAATTTGCGCATAAACTAAACCGACATAGTTAGAGCGCTGTAACTTGGAATATTTACTACTTACGGTATATATAAGAAACTATCAAAATTTCAGACCGATCCGACCACGCCCTCATTTACTGCCCATGTAACCCAATTTTAAGAATGTATCTTAATATTGAAAAATCCTATTTTTAGTTTAAAAAAATTTAAAAACAAAATAATTATAATTTAATTTAAGTCTTTCTAAATCGAAAACATTTTATTCAAATAAAAAACAGTTAACTGATTGCAAATTTAGTTAAATTTTTCAAATAAATGTATTATACTTAGTTATTTTTAAAATTCCTCTTCAACTTCTAGTTCTAGCGAATTATTGTCCAAATCTAAGTCGAATTCTTCGTCAGAATAATCACTTTCTTCCTGATAGACGACGATCGGTTGCTCTAAAAGCGCCAGGACGTCTGTTGCCAAATTTTTCCGACTTCTGTTTAATCGCTTGTTCATATAGAGACTTGACAGAAGTGGATCCGTAGAATCTATTGCTCTATTGAAATTATCAGTCAAATTGTTAGTCCGACTGTTTTTTCTCGCATGCAACAGTCTATCGCGTTTATAAAATTTGTTTCGCGCCTCAGATCCATTTTCTCCTAAACATCCAACAGGAATTGTTGAGGTCGAAATTATTTGTGTTCCATGGACCAATATCTTATGAACAGTCGGCGACATCGGGTACCACGGATACTTAGTCATGTACAGAGATCCAGTTTTAGTGCAGAATTCTTGAAATTTACTTGAATTTATTTGAAATTCACACGAAATGGCGACTAAGATTGTATGGAAGCTTTGAAGTATACTAGCATCAAACTCTAATATGGACGCAAATAAATTGATGTTTGAGAAGGCCTTTCTTGCAGTATTCCCATCATTAGAATTCCCGCATCCATTTTGCTTTGGTCTATCAACATGAAGCCCCATTTCTTTAAACAATCTTTTCTGAATACTTTGTTTACGTAAAAGCATAACTGTTTTATCATTTGAGTCTCTTATTTGCCATTTGTTTAGACCAATTCTATAGGAAATGTGGAGAACAAATTCAAAGAATCGTATCCAAGAATGTAACGGGCTTACTCCATATTGAAGCGTTTCAGGCCTGGGCTTAAATACTTTCGCATTCATATTCTTGTCATCAAGAAAAGTTTAGGAGTTGCTCCACATATTGGGCATGACTGGGAAGATTTCGTTCCCGTCAGAATGTTTAACACTTTACCGTCAATAAGAGTCATGTTCAGTTCAAAGCAAACACTGACAAAAAACCTGTCGTCAAAATCATCAAAGATGTAGGGCATCAAATTTCGGATTTCCTCATCTAAATTGTTTTTCTCTTTTAAAATATGCTCTTTGCTTTCCTTTATAAATTCCATTTTAAGCGGTCTACAAAACCTTATGGACTGAGTGGTATGATTCATCCATAGAACTCTTCCCAAGGAATCTAATAATTGTAATGGAATAAGAGTTGTAACAAATAATGAGTGGTCAAATGTATCCGGCTCATACCCTTCAAATCGTTGTTTATACATGCTGTGACCAGTCGATCCATCGAACCCATAGCTAACGATTAACTTGACGTCAGTTATGTTAGCAAATTGACACAAAACATCTTTTTGGAGAGTAATAATTCTTTTTGCGGTATGGTTTAACATATTCTGTAAGGAAACCTGGGCCACTGTTTCAGTCACTTGGATGTCCTTGGGTCTGCATTTTGATTTTGCATTGAAAACTCTATCATAGCTTGGAAATATATCGCAACCATGTTTCTTATTTAAACTTCGCATGTTATTGTACTGTTGCTTGCTTAGCGAGTTCTCAAGTAAAAATGACAATGCTTCATCTGGAGAAATTGGATCTGGCCCCTTCGAAGTATTATTTTTTGCTTCCGAGCTATATATATTTTCATTTAAAGCAAATCCGGTGTGATCAGATGTTGACTTTTTGCTCGAGACTTTAGCAGCATGTAAAAGCAACGACGTATTATGATCATGTTCCATGGAAAGCTCAGTTGCTAATTTCCTCTTTAAACTGTTGCTGCCCTCTGCATAACTTATTCGTGGACGTCCTCCGGTCTTTGGTAATAGATCCTTTTTGTCAATGGTTATTATTAATTTAGAAGAAAGCCACATTTTATGCTCTACTTTGAATCTTGAAATCAGCCTATTGCATTTGGGTAAATACTTATTAATATAACCCGTGTAATTGCTAATTTGCTTCTTTATTTGCTGTGTTTTCGATGGATTTAGCGCACTATTTATTTTTTGGAATATCCAATCAGATAAAGCACTAGTTTTGCGCCCACCATCCGTCCATTGCTCAAGCAGTTCTGAGTGACTAAACTCCAAGCTAACTGCAATAATATAAAAAATTTCGCAGTCGAGCAAAAATGAGCTGGTAAGATTAATAAACCATAATAAAAACATTGCAATACACAAAACTGCATCATTAGTCGCAAGAAGGAGCGAGAAGAATGCCAACTTTTACTCCACGAAACACGTGACATTTAGGTTAGGGACGTCTAAAAAACAAACACAACAATAACACGTAAAAACAATACACAACACAAAAAAAGATAAGCTATTGCTTATCCCCTGTATTCTACATACCCTGCGGCGTATTCTCCATTGCAAAACACTTATTGTATTTTCAGAAAAATATTGTTTTTTTTTGCTTTAAAGTTTACCTATTTTGGCAAGAACAAGGCGATGAAACTTTGGTCGCAAAATAGCAGTTTTTCAGGGCTGATGTAAAAAACCAGGGTTGGATAAAAAATATTTGGTACTGCATATCGGAAGCTTAGTTCTATATTCTATTAAGTTATTTAAGTTTTAATCAAATATTCCAAAATTTTCTTTTTGGGGTTTCTGGCAAAATTTTGGCAATTCCGGCCATAGTGGAATGGAGCGATGGCCAAAACGAAGGCATGTCCAGCGCGACATCAACCGTGTTAGTTCCAGGGGTAAAGGTTGTCCGTTTAGCTAATTTTGCTGTTATTAGCACCGCCATCATCAGTATCAATATTAGTGCGACGTAGCCCATTATGGTATGGTTGGATCCGCTCCTTTCTATTTCCGATAATCTGCCTAGATTTTTCATGTATGCATGGTCCAGGGCCTCCAGGTCTATCTCGCTCAATGTATTGTTGATTATAACCTTAGGTGGAGCTTCTAATGTCAGCCTGATCGGCATCTCAATCGTGATGGTGGGTTGTTCATTTCTAATGCCTTTAATTAGAAGCGAACAGTTGTTAAAAGTGATTACCGCTGATCCATTTATGCTTTTTGTTGAATTTATCATTCGGTTCTGCGCGTTGAATATAAAGATTGTCTGCTCCTCCGTTTCCAATACCATTTCATGCTCTCCAATCCTTTTGTTGTCGCATGTCGCTGTATCCTGTCGCCAGATTCCTCGTAAGCATTCGGCGTCCGACTTGTTAATTTCAGTGTCCCTACTATCTCATTTTTGATTTAAAACCTAAGCTTAACGTTATTTGCTATAGCGTATTTCGGTATACTTAAGTAACAACTATTATTGACAGGCAACGGAATGCCATGATATAGTGCATACTGTTTTTCTTCAAAAATTGGTACATCAACTTGGAAAATAATGTCTGTCCCATTAACGACCGCTGTTAATTGTAGCAATCTGTATAAATGTTTGTCTGATATTATTTCTAATTTTTGTTTTTCTATAAAAGTTATCATTATTTCAATTTCGGTCTGAGACAATATGAATGTTGGAATTAATTTTAGTTTTGACAAAAGTATACTGTCGAAGCCAGCTGTTTACTATACATACATATGTCGTAGATCTCAGCAATTGTTAGTGTTAATTTTGAATGTTAACTGTTAAGTGTTAACAATATCGACAGATATGTGACAGAGACGTCCTATTCTGTAATACCAGAGTTACCACTGAAGCAAGGTGTGAGGTAAGGATTGCCTCTGCCGAGCATGGCCCAGGGGTGTTGTTCAGTAATCAGTGTTGAAAGTATTCACTGACAGATGTGACAGACAGTGTCAAATATGACAGGAGACATTGACGAGTAAGAGGACAAGTGGAAAGTCATTCTCTTTCCGGTTGGACACTCCAAGAGTGTAGACGTGTGGTGGTCGAATAAACTAAACAATAACTGCTCGGGACTTGCTGTGCTTACAGTGTGTGCTTTAAAGTTAAATTAAGAATAGCGTCCTCTCCGACATCAGAAGTGGGATCGCCACGTCCACAGGAGTATCGTGATAACGCGTTAGAGGCGTTTTTGGAATCGCAAAGCCAAAGCAATGCAGAATCCGGCAGCAACAAAAACAACACGCGAAATCTCTGTGTCGCTGCCTATATACAATCCGGAAGCCGCTGGTGCCGACGCCGCTGCATGGTGTAAGACTGCGGACATGATTTTGACTGAGCATCCACTCGAAGGAAGTGCACTTGTAATGGCACTGAGCAAATCACTATCTGGCACCGCATCCCAGTGGTTATCGCAAATTTGCTTTCCCGGTATGTCTAGGCCGCAAATTCAAGAATTGTTCATGCACAGATATGAGGCAGTAGAGACGCCGGCCGCCATCTTGTTCAACATACTAAATGGACGGCCAAATAATAATGAGTGCCTGTCTGTGTATGGCAGCCGTCTAGTGACCTCCCTGATGACGAAATGGCAATCGATGACTATGGAAGAAGTAGCAGTTTCATTTGTAATGGCACACGCATCGCAAATCGACACACGGCTGCAGCGTCTCCTATATACCACATCAATAAAGACGCGCAGCGAAATGCAGCAACAATTAAAGGCGTACGCATTTGCTAAGCGGACCGAACATTCTGGTCCAGACCTCGGCCCAGAAAGAAAGAAACCCAAGATGCAAGGTCCAACTAAATGCCATTACTGTGGCAAACTCGGGCACAAAATGGTGGAATGCCGTAAGCGACAAGCAGACGACAGACGTGAGCCAAAGGCAATCTCATCTTATGGCAAACCTACAGCTGGACGAGCGGAAGTGAAGTGCTACAGGTGCGGCAATCTTGGGCACATTGCGTCTTCTTGCACGAGGGGTGCAGCTACTGCGAATAAGAACGAGAAGCGAGTAGATTTGTGTGCAGTACTGGAGCCCACAGGAACAATGTATCGAAGTGGTGAGCCGTATCAATTCTTTTTTGGTTCAAATGTCGAATGCTTGGTAAAAGATATTACAATATGGTAGTACAAAGAGAAATTGGAGAAAATGTTGTAAAAAAGTAATTTGTAAATTTAAGCAAGAACTTAAATTTCTCATTTTAATTATAAGATTCTATTCTATGTTGTGATAGATAACCATTTAAATACTTCAACTTGGTTTTCGCATTACGATGGATTCGGATAACCCAGATATGTTAAGAATTAAAAATGTGAATGTGAATGAGTTCAACCAGTTTCAGTTCCACAATGAAGGCAATTCATAGGACTTGCATCTTATTTTAGGCAGTTCCTGCCACGTCCAAAGATTATACAAGCGCTGTCCAGTGCTCCGATATTGATCATCTTTGATCCACAAAACCCTTTTGAACTGCACACAGAAGCAAGTGCAGATAGATATGGTGCAACGCTGGTGCAGATAGAGTTGACGGGAAGTGCAGGGTGGTAGAATACAACAGCAAATGTACCACTGCAGCAGAATCCAAATATCATTCTTATGAGTTGGAAACTCTGGCAGCGTACAAGGCTGTGAAACACTTCAACCATCACCTGCATGACCGAAAATTTGTAGTGTACACAGATTATAATTCATTAAGACGAATCAAAGAAAAATAGAGTTAACTGCAAGGGTGCATCATTGACGGGTTTACAACGTCTACTTTACTATATTTTAAACTTAGATACAGAAAACTGCATTAACGCAGTTAAATTAAGCAATCAATCTTTGGAGTATTTAATCGTAAAGCCGCAGATCAGGGTAGAAGCTTTGTCAGTAGTGCATTTCGTGACTGACGTCTTAAAAATTGTTCTTGATAAAGTAAATGCTATGAATGAAAAATGGCCAATAAATAAAAATAAGGCAAAAGTTGCAAGGCATAAGGTTGGCAATCATGTCTTGCTGAAATGTGAGGAACGGCATCAGACAAAGTTGGCTCCAGAGTTCAAAGGACCATTCGTGGTAATTGAATTATTGGAGGGTGACATCTTAAAGTCAATAACGAATTAAAGAACATGCAAGTATGCGCATGAGAGTTTGCAGACGTAGATCATCAGTCGATCTCTGGCACCAAGGGTGCAGGGAACATCATGCATGGGGGCTAGATCCAAACAGCAATAGTCATGCCAGCTAAGGGTGATATTGTCTGTCGCGGATGGTTGATCTGGTGATGGATCAAGGCACTGCAGGTGCATAGCGTCGCAAAGAGGCGGCAAGAGCCCGACAACCATGTAGTGATAAAACTGATAGCCAAATGGGCGAGTTAACGCAGAAGAGTACGAGCTACTAAAACGAAAAAGAGAAAGTGATATCCTGCTTAACTGACATTTGAAGACACTGATGAAATGAGTGTACGAAAGTGAAATTTAATGATTTATATTAAAAAGTTGATTCGTTTGCTTGAAGCAAGATATGATGCCAATCTAACGCTAGACAAACTACACACACGAGGACGTGTGATAGTCAGGAAGGCCGTGTCGTAGATCTCAGCAATTGTTAGTGTTAATTTTGAATGTTAACTGTTAAGTGTTAACAATATCGACAGATATGTGACAGAGACGTCCTATTCTGTAATACCAGAGTTACCACTGAAAGCAAGGTGTGAGGTAAGGATTGCCTCTGCCGAGCATGGCCCAGGGGTGTTGTTCAGTAATCAGTGTTGAAAGTATTCACTGACAGATGTGACAGACAGTGTCAAATATATGTATATGAGTAAGAGGACAAGTGGAAAGTCATTCTCTTTCCGGTTGGACACTCCAAGAGTGTAGACGTGTGGTGGTCGAATAAACTGAACAATAACTGCTCGGGACTTGCTGTGCTTACAGTGTGTGCTATAAAGTTAAATTAAGAATAGCGTCCTCTCCGACACATATGTTAAGTTTCCGAGTTCACATGTAAATAACATTAACGCTAGCATTAGCATTCCACTTACTCTCCATATGTTATGATACTTGACATGTACTCTCTTTCATTTACATAAACATATATCATTAATTACACATATGTACACACTTATGTTCTTTCCCACCGCCACAGCACACGAAGTGCAATCCCAAGTGAAAATAAAGTTTCAATATTTAAAGTTAAAAGTGCCTCTAATTCGTTTCGACACCACCACTACAATCATTGGTCCGAGCCGGATATCCTTCCGAGCCCGGATATCCTTCCTGACTCGCCCCAGCTAGTTCCTTGGTGAAACGAGATAAGTAATGCATTTTTATTTATTCTTCATATTCCATATATGAAAACTTTCTACATACCGACATACATACATAGCCCGCCATATTTTTTATATATTCCAATATAAATTATATGCATGTTTGTTTCTTTCCAATTCGTCCAATTGTGTCCAGCATCCGCTAATAAAGTCCAAGTCCGACTATAAACTCCTACAAGCAAATCATATGTTCAAGCCAAAATAAATATAAGTATATTTATTGACATATGTATGTACTTACGTGATCCACTTCTACAGTTCCGTTTTCCACTGCAGCATAAACAAAAAAACATCACATAATAATATTTTATTCTAAATATTATACACAAGTCGCTGTCATCTCGTTTTGCAATATATTTTATCCTAAATATTATTGCATTTGTCAAAATCTCTCACTCTGCGACATATATACATATGCACCTACATATGACATAAACATATGACATATGTATGTACAATGCACATTGGGCCAGCGAGCCGATTTTTCGACGAAAATTCAAATTTTTTATAGAAAGTAAACTTATTTTAATAATAAAATTTGAATAGTATAAACTTTGACTAAAATGAATCAAAAGATTTTAGTTGTTTTGATGCATCCCTGGAATTTTGGCAGCCCTTCAAAGTCAGCTGTTTGATTGCATGCGTGCAAAACTAAAAAGCGCTGTAAAGTTTTTGTTTACTTGCGAGCGTCCCAAAATTATTGTGGTTTAAACAATTTTCACTAAAATTATGGAAAAGATAGACAAAGGTATGTAGAATATTTGTATTAAAAAGATTTTGTTATTGTTTGTTAATGTGTTTTTTGTATGTGTTTATTTGTGTTGTCCAAAAGTAGAAAAAAGCTAACCAGCTAACCCATCTGTTGTGGATTATAACTAATTTTGTGCCAAGTTGTGCCAAAAAGTAATTATGTGTCATTATAGTGCAAAGTGTATAGAAACTAATTTTAAAAATCTTTTTTGCTCCATTTTGTTCCGTTGTGTATAAATCAATAATATTGTAGCTGTAGTTGAGCCTACCAGCAGACGTCATCGAACTTTTGGAATCACCAAACTTGCTATATTTTTGTAATATGAACAATAATAACAATGTTCCCGTTATTGACGCTAACAATAGTGATAGTCATTCAGATTCTGACTCTGAAAATCCGTTTTCAATAGAAATTGATGTAGAAGACGACTTTTAGGAACATTTTTAAATGTAAGATACTAATTTATATTCATTTTGAATGCATTGTTATTTTTTACTTATTAATATTAAGGTTAAGTGTTAAAAAAATGAATTAAAAACATTTGTTGAATTTAACGAGTGCTAGCATTATTAATTACCGTACAAGTATCAATTAGAGGAAACCTATCTCATAAGGGCGGCTAGGGAAGGCGTGGTCAGATCGGTTTGAAACTTAGATATATTTTTATGTGCATCAACACTATCATATGTACCAAATTTCAAGAACCTAGCTTTAAAACTTTAATTTTCGTCGAAAAATCGGCTCGCTGGCCCAATGTGCATACATAAGTTAACACCCTGCATGTCAAAAGCACAACAACAATGAGATTGAGTGCAGCCGAACTGCAACAATATGGCTTATGTATCTCAACAACAACAACATGGCCGACGGCAATAACAACAGCCACATAATATGTCTTATGTATCTCAACAACAACAACATGGCCGACGGCAATAACAACAGCCACATAAGTGGCCATATCATAAATCGCAGACACAAGTTGCGTAAGAAGTTAAGAGCGCTGACCAGCGTTATCAGCGGTTCACCGTGGGACTGGCGGGAGCAACCGGACACCGTCGCACTGCAACGTTCTGCAGGTACGAACGGCAGAGGGCACAAAGACGAAGCCACGTGCGCTGAATGCGCACTCTACAGGCCAGCGACCGTGGGACAACGGATGCAAGACGACACCCAGCCAAAGCCAGGTGCCAACGTACGCAGCGCCAACAACAGCAGCGGTAACGGCGACCAATAGCGGGCAAGAATGACAGCAGCGGTATGAACAGCAGCGGCAGCATAAGCAGCGACGCCGGCAGAGCGTAGGTTAAGTGGTAAATCATAAGACACAATTATATTAGTTCTAATCAAACCATTAACAAGAATAAATGTATTTTTTTTAATCGAAAATTATACAATTGCTTAATTCATATATGAGGGTTGATTGCTACCATTTCCAATAAACACAACACATTTTATATTTACATATTCAATTTTTATTCTGCATGTATATTATATTATACTAACACATATCTACAAACATTTATACATTTATAAAATAAGAAAACATTGCCGGCAATAAGCAGCAATAAGTGCTAGCATACATACATACGCACATATGTTCACATATTTTTGTGCTGCATACATACATACAGTTTGTCAAGTAATTGTTTGCAAAGCCTTAAAAATTTAATATTTCGACTTTAAATAAGAAAATAATAGCTTATTATATATATTTGGAAAGGTCATTTAATTTTCGCTCAAATGATGCAAAAATTTCCTTAACCCATTAAGTACCCATTAAAATATTCGAATTTTAAAAAAGGTCTACTTTTTCAACTTTTTTCCTCGATTTTTTCCAAAAAATGTTGGGATGCAAAAAAATTCTGGAAACAATTCTAAGAGTAACTGCAAAAAAAAATTTTCAAAAATATTTTTGCTAGTATTTTTTAAAATTGTTTGAAAATCCTAAAAATGACCATTTTAACCCATTTTTCCTCATTTTCATGCTAAAAGTGCTTTTTCTTCAGTTTTCAAAAAATTCTAAAAAATACTAGCAAAAATATTTTTGAAAATTTTTTTTTGCAGTTACTCTTAGAATTGTTTCCAGAATTTTTTTGCATCCCAACATTTTTTGGAAAAAATCGAGGAAAAAAGTTGAAAAAGTAGACCTTTTTTAAAATTCGAATATTTTAATGGGTACTTAATGGGTTAAGGAAATTTTTGCATCATTTGAACGAAAATTAAATGACCTTTCCAAATATATATAATAAGCTATTATTTTCTTATTTAAAGTCGAAATATTACATTTTTAAGGCTTTGCAAACAATTACTTGACATACTGTATATGTACATATGCATATGCCGGCAACCACAAACGTTTCCACACATAAACAAAGACCATTAGATTAGCTGAACGAGAACATTAACCGCGCTCCAAAATATTGCATACAATATAATACTTATTCCGCTGAACTCCACTAAGCTCACAAGTATTATATTATAATATTAATTTCATTCGCGAAATACTCCAAAACGTAAACAAACGAAACTATCGATAAAAGCAATCGAGATCATCAGCTGTAATCATCGCAATCAATCGATGCCTGCTGTCCAATCCATTCATCGGTCACTTATCCAGTGAAATTCATAGTTTACGAAATATCATCGTTTCCATTGCGTTTTTTTCAAACTAAATACAAGCAAAAAGCAAATATTCTCTTTTTTTTTTAAAATTTTTTAATAAACACAATTTATTAGAAAATCGCATCCAGTTGATTCTTTGGGTTTTTTGTTAATTGATTATCTCCATTTATTGTTATTATCACTCTCCTGTGTTCCAATAACAGAAAAATCCAAATTGCAATAATTCATCGTGGCAATTCATCGCATCTCCAGCAACCTCTCGTTTTGTATATCCACTCTCCATATTTTCTGCTGGCCCTTTTTTTTGTTTTTTTTCGGGTATCTGATACTTAGAAAAAAAAACGAGAAGAGTATTCCTTTGAAGTTTGGAAACATATTATGTCAGAAGGGTCAAAGGGGACAGATCGAACAACTAAAGATCAACTTAACGTCCCAACTGCTAGCACTGTGCGTCGCTCGTCTGCTTCTTCTATCCCATCGGGCACGCGAACGCCTTCCGATACAAAAGGTTCCTTCAGATCAGTCGACAAGCCGAAATCCGCTTCCACTCCACGTCTTTCGGTTTCGCCAGCTTCAGCTTTAAGGACATCATCCAACACAGGATCGATAAAACCCAAGCGTGAACCCTCTGCACTCGCTTCAAAGGCAGGGAATCCTCAACGTAGTCCGGTAAAAACCAGATCCATTGGAAAAGCGTCACCTTCGGCTTCCACAATGGCGTTATCCAGCTTCATCTCCGTAACCGACAAACTTTGCCAGTTACAGTCCCGCGTCAACACTCCCCCGTCCGACGATGACAATATCTTCACATTTGAGGTCCGCCGAGACCGTTTACAAATCCTGTGGGATAAAGTTGTGGCGGAGTACGAAGTGTGCTCAAAAGCACTCAGCCAAGAGGCGGGCAGTAACGATGTGCCAGCGATGGAGTCCAAATACGATCACTGCTACACCGTATACGAAAAAAAAACGAGAAGAGTATTCCTTTGAAGTTTGGAAACATATTATGTCAGAAGGGTCAAAGGGGACAGATCGAACAACTAAAGATCAACTTAACGTCCCAACTGCTAGCACTGTGCGTCGCTCGTCTGCTTCTTCTATCCCATCCATTTTTCTCGTGGGGCTGACTCGTCCATTATAAGAACCAGATCGTCAATTTTGACTGGTTCCGTATCATCATGCCACTTACTACGACATACAAGTTGTGGTAGATATTCCGTTAGGTGTTGTAGAATGTCGGCGTCGAAATAAAAACTCCGGTTGAATAGATTTTAATGTTTAATTAATAATACTTAGGGACAAAGTAAATTATAAAGTTTTAACAGTTTTAGAGCGAGTTTCAATTTTGTGTTTTGTCTACGATCAGCTTTTTCACGACACTGTGTGACCAAATTCAATTTGCTTACAAAATACATAATTAATCGATTTTCCAAATCGAAACATTTCATAAAATTATCGATACATTAAACGATACTTATAAAAATAATAAACGTTAAATTCAAATAATAGCAAAATCTTTACACCCCCCCTCCTGGTGAATTGGGCAACGATTCACAATTAATCTTAAGAACAATCAATTTTGATACTGGACGGCGTAAGATGTTAGTTGTTGTTTTGACGTCCACGTTACGTATTTGTCCATCCTTTGCAGCGTACAATTTCGTGATCCGTCTTCTCTTCCATTTTTCTCGTGGGGCTGACTCGTCCATTATAAGAACCAGATCGTCAATTTTGACTGGTTCCGTATCATCATGCCACTTACTACGACATACAAGTTGTGGTAGATATTCCGTTATCCATCGCTTCCAAACACGATCTTTAATTGCTTGTGCAATACGCCACTGTTTTCGCAAACAAATTATATTTTGCACAGGACACGGTGTTTGAGTTGTATTTGCGCATCCCAATAAGAAGTTTTTTGGTGTCATTGGCTCGTGAGTGGGCGTGAATTTAAAATGTTTTCAGCCTCAATTAAAGCTGACCGCAGGGTTTCTACACGTGGTGCAACGTCCTTCAATATTTTGCCCAGTAGTAATTTTATAATACGGATCAGGCGCTCCCAGCATCCACCAGCACTGGGATTTGAGGGAGAATTAAATATCCATTCAATTCCTTTGCGTGAAGCTTCATTTTCGATGGTCTCAATATTGAACAAACGATCGTTTGTGGCTAGTTCCTTTTGTGCTCTAATGAAGTTTGTCCCGTTGTCACTTCGGATTACGGTGGGTACTCCTCGACAGTTAATAAAGTTCCGCAAACTGATAATAAAGGCGTCTGTGGACAGGTCTTCTACGATTTCCAAATGTGCGGCACGAGTAGTCAAACATGTAAATATTGCCGCCCAGCGTTTCTCGCGACGGCGGCCAATTGCCACATTTAAAGGTCCAAATAAATCGACACCACAATAAGAAAACGGGCGCACGTATGGAGTCAATCTGTCAGCTGGATGTTGGCCCATCAGTGGTTGACGCGGCTGACTACGATCGATGATGCATCTATTACATTTCTGTTCCACACGTTTAAGCAAACCTTTAGCATTCGGAATCCAATATTTTTGGCGGCATTCGTTGATAATTACTCCTTTATTTTGGTGGTGATACTTATTGTGGTAATGCTGCATGGCCAAGAACGAAAATGCGTGATTTTTAGGCAATATTATCGGTCGTCGAGCACTTAATGGCAAGTAGTTGGCTTCATCAATCCGACCGGACAGTCGTAGCAATCCATCTTCTTCGATATACGGTGACAGTTTGTATATATCGCTGCTTCTTGGTATGGGTAATTTCTAACCCAAAGTGGTTAGCTCGTTGTCGAAGGCTTCTTGCTGCACTAACTTGCATAACATATTCTCGGCGTCTAGTACTTCTGCTGTGGATAATGGAGCAAGCTTATTGTTCTTCTGCGTAACCGGGTGACTGGTCCAGATTTTCTTAGCACGTATTGTCCAGGCGACGACTCGGATTAACTTTAAAAAAGAAGAATATTTAGTAAAGTCAATAAGAGGTATATTTACTTGGCAATTCAAAACAGTTTTGACTGCAGCTTCCTCTTCTAGTAATCCAGAGTTCAGTTCCACGATAGTCTTTGGCCACTCATTTGACGACTTCTTTAAAAACTCAGGACCGGATAACCATATACTGTCATGACTAATTTTGGGCATAGATACTTGACGTGTTGCTGTATCCGCTGGGTTTTCGATAGATGGCACCCACCTCCATTGCTCAGAGTGTGACACTGACAAAATTTCGGTTATTCTGTGGGCTACGTATGGCTTAAACTTTTTGTCCTTGGAATGTACCCATTGCAAAACTGTCTTCGAGTCACTCCAGAAAACGGCCTTGTGTACTTTAAATTGTTGGTATTTGGTTATCAGTTTGCTTAGGCGTGCTCCTAAGACCGCGGCTTGTAGCTCCAAACGGGGAATTGACAGTAATTTTACTGGCGCAAGACGAGTTTTGCCCATGACAAAGGCGACATCAATCTCATTTCCAGTAGTAATGCGTAAATACACGGCAGCTGCAAATGCGCATTGGCTCGCATCTACAAAAATATGTAATTCAATCTGGTCGCTTTGGCATAAATTTAACGAATAGCAGCGAGGCGTATGAAACTCTTGCATGCTTTGTAGCGCTGTCCACCAATTACTCCATTCCTGTTGTAGCTCGCCAGGTAAGACTTCATCCCATTCGACTCTTTGACTCCATGTCTTCTGTATGAGAATCTTAGCGAATATGTGGAAGTCCGCAATGAGTCCAAGTGGGTCATAAACCGCCATTACAATACCCAACAACTCTCTTTTAGTTGGAATACGTATTCCCTGCATGACCTCTGTTGCAATCCGGTGAAACTTGGTTTTAAACTCAAAGCTGTCTGCTTCTGTATTCCAATACATCCCCAGTATTTTGTCGCCAGCACCATTTCCTTCCACATTGTGTATGTGATTTCCAGTCTGGGTTCCATTCATGATCTCTTGCAGTCGTACAGAATTGGATACAAAATTACGTAACTCAAAGCCACCCTGGTGATGAATTTTGACAATATCTTGGCAAACTCTTATGGCATTCTCCTCATGGTCGAAGCTGATGACCAAATCATCCACATAATGAAGTTCCAATATGGCTGCTACAGCATTCGGCATTTCTTCCCTGAAATTTTCGGCATTTTTGTTCTTGATGTACTCTGCACAAAATGGAGAGCAAACTGCTCCAAAAATTAACGACGTCATAGCGTAGTGCTGAATTGGTTGAGATGCATCTCCATCACGCCAAATGAACCTTTGTGCCGACTGATCTTCCGGTTGTATTCGTATCTGAGAGAACATTTCTTTTATGTCTGCAGCCACTCCGATCGCTTCATTTCGAAACTGCAACAAAATCGCAATGAGTGGATTAGTTTGTTCCGGACCCTTTAACAAAGATGTGTTAAGCGATATCCCATCTACTGCTGCAGCGGCGTCGAATACAATGCGTAACTTTTCTGGCTTATGTACAGTTTGTACCGAGAAGTGCGGCAAGTACCATATTTTCTTCGATTGGCTGTTTACTTCGTCAGGTGTGAGCTTTCTGGCATAGCCCTTTTCCAAGTACTTGTTCATTTCCAGAGTATACTTCTCAGCATACTGTTTGTCACGTCGCATTCGTCTCTCTATACCAAATAGACGAGTTTCTGCCATGTTATAGCTGCTGGGAAGCTCTACCTTTTCCTTCCACAGTAATCCTATTTGGTATTGATGTCCAATCCGTGTAGTTGTGTCATGTAAAATTTTTCTTGCTCGTATGTCTTCGTCAGATTCTAAGATTGGCAAATCATTTGTACCAAAATGTTCTGTTTCAAAATATTGCTTGACCATATCATGTAGGCAGTCTGTTTTTATATGCATTACAACTGGCGTATCCCACTTGACATTGGTTGGTCCATAAGCCATCCAACCCAGTTTAGTGTAAACACCAATGGGCTGTGAGTTTCCATTTTCAATACATGTACGCGACAGTCCTAAGTGGGCATTGTCTAGCCCAATTAGCAAACTTGGCTTGGCGTTTTTATAATTGACTATTGGCCTCTGTAATTTTCTTGCAAGTTAACATTGTCCTTGTTTCCTTGTGATCCTGGCTTTGTTCCGTTTTAGGCCATGTGTTGTGTAGGGTCTTATGATGGGTTCGCAAGCAGCCATCAATGTCGCATTTGGATTTGTTTTTGCATTCTGACGTATTGTGTCCTTTTAATAGGCAAGAAAAGCAAAGTCGGTTGTTTTTAGCTATATCCCAACGGGCCATAACATCTGTATCGTCACGCCAAACCTTACAATTGCTTAATATGTGATTTTCGTTACATATAGGGCATTGTTTTTCTACATAATTGGTATGTAGAAGGGGTTTTACGATCTTCTGTCTGTTTGTGGTTGAAAAATCTAATAGTTTTTAGATTTAATAAACTTTCTGAAAATGCAATAACTACAAAAAAAAGACGCGGCTTTCGTGTAAAATGTAGCGAGTGTATTGTGTTGGCTTCAGTGCACAAACGACGATTAATTCTAGCTTAGCCTAAGCAAGAGCGTGGACCACAGTTCGGCCGCACGCAATGTTAATTCGCCGTCGGCAAAGTGCCGATCGGCTAATGAGGTGAATTACAATGTACAAGCTAAGAGCAACTTCAAACTTAAATCTATACAAATTCATGATTATCTCTTAACTTAACTTAGGCTACAAAATTCACAATTTGACAATACGCTAACTATTCTAATTTACTCCAACATTCCGGCCCCGTTGACGAGCTCCGGTCTTCAACAATTTGGAAGGCGCGCCAACTTGTGTATTGGCCTTTTAATGACGCCGGCCGCCGTTTTGATTTCGGCCACCCGCACCTTGCCGTCCTCTCCAGCTATTGCGCGTGTTACGCGACCTGTGATCCACCGCTGCGGAGGGCTGTTGTCGTCGTGCACCAGCACGACCGCGCCTTCGACCAGGTTGGCCTCGCCTTTGCTCCACTGAACTCGCTGCTGCAGGCTGAGCAGGTAGTCCCTGGACCACTTGCGCCAGAAGAGCAGTTTGAGCTCCGACAACTGTCGCCACCGCTTCAAATATGCGTGCGGCAGCTCCAGCAAAGGCTGCCCGATGAGCAGGTGCCCTGGAGTGATGACCTCCCCGTCGTTCGGATCGCTGGTGTCCGCCACGAGAGGCCTGGAATTGAGCAACGCCTTGACGTCCACCAGATGCGTGCTCAACTCGTCCGGCGTTAGATTGGCGTTGCCTGCCCCTCGCAGAAGCCTGTGTTTGGCAGCCTTTACTGCTGCTTCCCACAGCCCGCCGACCTTCGACCTTCTCGAAGGCGGTCTGCTGGCAAATTTCCCATTATTTGCCCCAACAATTTTGGTTTGTATCGAAAGCAGTGTACGCAATTTCGAACAATTTCAGTGCAAGTGCTTCGAGCATTGACCACCCAAACTTGCTGCCTCAACAGTCCAACAAGTACTTTTGCACCAGCATGATAGTGCCTCAGATGCAAATGCCTAACGAATTGTCTGACGAATTCAGACTTCTTGGGTAATAACAAGGGAAACTTAGCGTCGTACGAAATATGCCCATGTAGCAAACGCCCTCCTACTCGAATTAATTCAAATTTAACGCCATTTTCCTCACACTCGTGGATGAATGGATTCAATGACTGCAGCATTGGTGCTAGTACTGCCGACCTTTTCAACAATTTCAACTCACTGCTATATGTTGTGCTCTGTACAACTGCAACCAGCTTTAAAAAAGCAATTTGTCTTTCTGATGCGGATACAATATGAGATTCCTGTCTGAGCTGCTTGAAACAAAATCGAAGTACGTACGCCATTATGCGGATCAGCTTAGAAAACCTAGACTGTTGATTAATTAATTGCACAATACAATTAGACTCCGATTCAGCCAATCCTAGTGTTAAAACGAGCGCACTTTTCTTATCTTCTGACGCTTTAACTTCTGATGCAATTTCTAACTGGTGGAGCTGAGGCCATCGATCTTCTGATTCCATCAAAAAACTGGCCCGTTGAACCACAAGGAACTTACAATTTCATTAATATCGGTTCCCCTTGAAACCAAGTCTGCGGGATTAGAGTCTGTAGGAACGTGACGCGACACTACTCCATTGGACAATTCCTGAGCCTCAGCAACTCGATTTGCCACGAAAGTACCCAATGTACACGAGTCACGCTCCAACCAATACAAAGTGACCTGCGAGTCTGACCAAAAATTCACACTCTCTATTGTGAACTTCGTCATGGTACTCGACACTTGTTGCCACAGCTTGGCCAGCAAAAGTGCTGCACAAAGCTCTAGCCGTGGTATTGTTTTCACATTGAGCGGAGCTACCCTAGACTTAGCTGTGAGCAAAGAAACGCCAACATCTTTGTTGCTACATGTTCGGATGTAGATGCAACAACCATAGGCATGACTGGAGGCGTCAGCAAAGCCATGGACTTGGACCTGCTGGTAAAAATTCAAACACACATACCGAGGGATCGAGATTTTGTGCAAGTCTCGCAGGGTAGTGATAAACTTGTTCCATGCAGTGTGAAGACTCATAGGAATAGCTTCATCCCAATCTACCTTCAGCCTCCATAATTCCTGTAACAACATTTTTGCCTTAGTGACAATGGGACATAATAAGCCAAGAGGATCAAACAAACGAGAGGCTATGGACAAAGTTGACGCTTTGTTGGTTTTAAGGAGGCAAAACTATCCACGTCAAGATGATATTTGAAAACATCCTCTTGAGGTGCCCAACGCATTCCAAGCGTTTTAACAGAGCTTTGCTCATCAATTTTTATCGAAATTTCCTCACTGGCGTCACTTTCACCAGACTGATTATGACGATTAGAAGCCCACTTGGCCAGTGGAAATCCTCCTGAGTGCAATATCTCAGTTACTTGGCTGCAGATGGTGTCCAGTTCTGTTAAACTGTCTGCACCTGCCAGCATGTCGTCCACATAGAAGCAATTTTTAATCACTTCCGAGCCAATGGGATGTGATTGTTTGTGAATATTTGCCAATTCAAACAAACAGCGAACAGCCAAAAAGGGTGCTGACGCTGTACCATATGTAACAGTATTCAACCTGTATGCCAGTATATTTTGCGAAGTATTTTCTCTCCACAGCACAAGTTGAAAGTCTCTGTCTTCCTCAGAAACATTTATCTGCCGATACATTTTTGAAATGTCGGCAGTTACGGCATACTTGTTCAACCGAAAGTTGACCAGCGTTGAATACAACTCCCTCTGAATAGTAGGCCCCACCATTAGTGTTTCATTGAGTGAAACTGCTGTTGAAGACTTGCTTGATGCGTCAAAAACAACACGAAGTTTTGTTGAGGTACTCTCAGGTCTCAGAACGCATTGATGAGGAATATAGTAATGCTGTTCGAGAGGAGCAGACTTCAGAATGGACATATGTCCCAAATCCAAATACTCTTTCATGAAGTCATGATACATATTTCTAAGGGTTTCATCCCTTGATAATTTGCGCTCAAGTTGCAAAAAACGCCTTTCAGCAGTTTGAAAGGACAGGCCAAGAACTTTGGGATCGGTCTTAAAGGGAAGATTCACTTGAAAACGACCAGAAGATAGCCGTCTTACAGTTTTCTGAAAATGTAGTTCACAGGCCTGCTGTTCAGCTGTTTGGCAAACAGCCTTCGACTCGATTGGACAGTGGTCCAATTCCCAAAAACGGTTGACTAATGAGTCGAGAGAACAATTAAAAACTTGAGCTACCGAACTCCCACTAAACTGTTGCCGAGGCACTTGCCCAGAACATTTGCCTGCAACAATCCAGCCGAGCAATGTTTTTTGCATTATGGGAAGATCGGAGTGTAACTTTATTTGCCCAACGCACAATAATCCATAAAACATTTCTGCTCCCAACAGCACGTCTACCTTAGCTGGCTTATAAAACTCTGGATCTGCCAACTTGATGTTTTTTGGTATTTTCCAGTTTAATGTGGAAATAGATTGACCAGGCTGAGATGTAGAAATCGACTTGAGTACCCAGCAGTCAGCGGAAAAAGTGTGGAAATTCAAACGAGACTGAAATGATGCGCAAACTTTGTTTTTGCTATCTGTAGTTGCACCTCCAACCATTGCGATAGCGAGGGAAGTAGGCTCCCGCTTGAGCCGTAATCTTTGTGCCATGCTTTCAGACATCAAATTTATTTGTGAGCCACTGTCGAGCAGAACTCGTGCTGGCTGCAATTGTCCGAATCTATCTTTAATGTTCACAATAGCGGTAG
Organism: Drosophila subquinaria; assembly: GCA_037043405.1. Classification (NCBI taxonomy): domain Eukaryota; kingdom Metazoa; phylum Arthropoda; class Insecta; order Diptera; family Drosophilidae; genus Drosophila; species Drosophila subquinaria. The sequence goes on along the minus strand of JBAMBL010000300.1, from coordinate 5,634 downwards.
CGAGAACGACTTGATCTGCATTAAGCACGTGACCCACATACGCCCCTGAAGTCGAGGCTTGAAGTGCCACTGCCTCACCTTGTACAGGTGCATTATACCTGTGGAGCAAGGAATGGTGAGGCTTCGAACAGACTCGACACTTCGACGCCTTGCAATTTGAAACTATGTGTCCCACGGTCAAACAATTAAGACACAACTTTTGAGTTTTGACATACTCAAACCGTTGCATGACGGAAATGGCACTAAACGACGGACAAGAATATATATTGTGGTCAGCAGACTTGCAATAAGTACATGCAGACGACGACTTATGACCTCCAGTAGCACAAGCAAAAGAAGATTTCTGTTGCGGCTTTCTAACGTCATTACGTGACTTTGTCTTATCACGAGTGGACTCTTCTGCTGACAAATATTGGTACCTTCTATTTAATTGTTTAGCGCAATCTTCCCAGGATGGCAGCTTGTCATAATCAAGCTGCTCCTCAAATTTAGATTTGGTCACATGGTCCACCTTTGCCATAACCATATGAATGATCATTGCATTAGAAATGTCCTTTTCATCACCCAACGACGACAACGAGGCATATATAGCAGACACTGTATCTATCATTGATCTCAAACTCGACGCCGATGGTTTGGTCATGCTTGGTATATCAAACAATTGGGCAACCGTATCAAAAAATATAAGGCATTTATTGTCGTATACAGACTTGAGACTGGCGAGAGCCTTAGGGTAATTACAATCTGTTAGCGGATACGGCTTCACTACACCTAACGCTTCATCTGACAAACAAGACACTAAATGATTGAATTTCTCAACATTTGTCAATGAGGCATCATCATCCACTAGACTTTCGAAGAGGCACATAAAATTCCTGAACTCCGAATGTTTACCACTGAATTTAGGTAAACGCATTTTCGGCAGCTGCGATCGCTGGCTCAAGTTCATTGAGCAGTCGTGTTGTGCCTGTGGAACAGGTTGCGGCTTAGCTGCATTCATATACAAGGCCTTTGTTATCACACACAAATCCTCTAACGGCCCTCTACTTTCATTAGCTGGATTTAAACTGTCCAGCTCAGCCTGTAAATTCATAGCTTTTTCTATATATCCTTCTAATAGCTCTAAGCGACAAGCTAACTCCGTTTTGTCAGATGAAATAGTTTTTAACTTAACTGCTGTTTGCATTCGAGCAATATCAGCACTGACTTTATCGAATTTCTGTAAACACAATGTTAACTTTGCACTATATTTGGATCCTGTTGGCTTTTCGCCTAATTGATTATCTGGATCTACCATAATTAAGCGGAGGAAAAAGCTAATAAAACAGAAATAAAAAACTTTTTAAAACGCACAAGCTTTTCGACAAACTTTTTAAGCTACCCTCGCACAAACACTGCAAATATGTAACGAAAACGACAAGCTTGCCTACTGAACACACATACGCACGTAATGCGTTATGTGTACAAGCAAACGAAAAAGGTCCAAGCGACCGAAAGTAAGCAAGCCAAACGTTTACTGCAGCCACTTGTGGGCAGCAGCGTTAGAATATGCGGGGTGCGGGGGAAAGAGAGCAAGTGAGAGAATTTGGCGCGAGCGCACACACAAGCAAACGAATGTAATTACAGCTGCTCAAGCCAAGCTTGAACTGCAAGCAAAACGAAATGAAAAGAACAAACGAAATTGGCGCGAGCGCACGCACAAGAAACCAATGTATTGGACCGAATCAAGCAAAGAGCGAAGTTAGGTGAACGAACGCCCAAACGAACAGATGTTGATGCCCAAAACTGTGAACAAGCGTTGTGTGTATGTATGTGCAAGTGCAAATATATGTCTGTATGTATTTACATATATGTGTACGTAGCCTTTAAACAAAGAGAAACTGCGACACTTTGCATTTGCACAAACACACAAACAACGAAATATGCAATAGATAGACCACTTTTTTGTTTGTTTATATTAAAGGTAAATGTTGCCGTTTTGTTTATTGTATTTGTAATAAAGTTATGTGCCAAATTATATTATATTGTGTTTTCAATAATTATGATGACATATATATACATATGTTTGGATGCAAGTTGATTTAAATTAATAAATATTGTACATAACTTTATTATTTAATGCAAGAAAATTATATTAAAAAACAAGGGGGTGAGTGCCAAAGGTTGAGCTGTTTTATACGTGTAATGAACGTACGTACATATGTATGTATGTATGTATATCAAACAATTTAGTTTTTTGTCGACTTTAGCGACACCACAAAATGACACAAGCTCAATTTTTGGCACAGAATACCTGAAGGCTTTCTAGAGAATCCATGGAAACCGATCGGCTCATATTTTCCTCCAATGGAAAATTTCAGGAAAAAATTAAAGCGTCGAAGATGGCGACAATCGAGGGTGCAAAAATGCAGCGGCAAACGTCCAAATAAAGATGTTGAGTTGTTTAATTGTTGAATTAAGACACTCGCGAAGCACAAAGCCAACACCGCGAATCAAACAAGCACGAAAAAACCGATGTCCCTGCTCGGGCGCCAATGAAAAATCTAATAGTTTTTAGATTTAATAAACTTTCTGAAAATGCAATAACTACAAAAAAAAGACGCGGCTTTCGTGTAAAATGTAGCGAGTGTATTGTGTTGGCTTCAGTGCACAAACGACGATTAATTCTAGCTTAGCCTAAGCAAGAGCGTGGACCACAGTTCGGCCGCACGCAATGTTAATTCGCCGTCGGCAAAGTGCCGATCGGCTAATGAGGTGAATTACAATGTACAAGCTAAGAGCAACTTCAAACTTAAATCTATACAAATTCATGATTATCTCTTAACTTAACTTAGGCTACAAAATTCACAATTTGACAATACGCTAACTATTCTAATTTACTCCAACAGTGGTCTCAGTTATGGGCAATCGGCTAATAATTCTAGCGTAGCTACTTAGCCACGTTGAGAATTCGATGACTGAAGCATTTGTTCCCAATGTATCTGCATGGCGAATCCATGTAATTTGAGCGTCAGTTGGCAACTTGCTCACTAATCCGTCCAACAAAGTTGGGCTCTCCAGATGGTTAGTACAATTCGCAGATGACAAAAAAGCAACAACGCAACGCACCTTTGTAGACAAATCTATGATCTGATCCAGTCTATTGTATGAAATCTTCGGGAACTCTTTTACTTTCTCTATTTGTGAGCGCACAAGCAACTCTGGGCGGCCGAAACGAAACTGCAACTATTCGATGACTTTTGGCACGTCTTGTGGGTATATAAGCATAGCTGTCACAGCCTCCTTGGCTTCTCCGCTCAGGCATTTTTGGAGGCGAATTAGGTTCTGGCGATTATTGTAGTTAAATTCTCTTGTCGTGTCATTGTAGTTTGCTATAAATAACGGCCACTGGTCCGCTGCTCCAGAGAATTCCGGCAGATCATATATTTTTGCTCGCGTCAATGTAAGGTTTGCTGGACTAGTAATAAAGGGCACATTATTATTATTACTATTTTCAGTTGTATCGTCTGGATTGGATTTTATCATGTTATTGGGTTGAAAGCTTGCAGCACTCGTTTGCTCATCTCGATTGGTACAAATTTGATGGTTCATATTAGCAATGTCCTGCTGGTTTTGTTTCACAGCTGAAGTTAACTCTTTCAGGCCTATTAATATGGCGGCGATATCATCACTCACGGCGCTTTTTTCTTTTTTGCGGGCTGCCTTACTTGTAGAAGGCCTTTCGTTGTCTTCTGTAAGTGTTGTGTCTTGGGAATCACTTTCTTCATTCGAATCCATTTTCTGCGGATTATTTCTCAAATTGTATCTGTTCATATGGTCTTTAAATAGTCAGTATAAATTGAAATTAATACCAAGCGCACAACATAACTTAATTTCACAACTTTAAAATTCACGACTGGCAACACTGTCTTTCGTCTGAATATTGGCGTCTCACTATTCTGACGAAATAGTATGTGCATGTATAAGTACGCACGGCAATGGCGTCACTTAACGAGGCGTGTCTAGACTTGACTTTGGCGACTTGTACATTTGGCGATATGTACTCCGATTGGATATGTATGAATCTTGGCTTGATTCTATCCTTGACGACTTGTACATTTGACGATATGTACTCTGATTAGGCAGTATGAATCTTGACTTAATTCCACACTATTCTGACCGTAGACTTGCAATTGAAAACACGCAGTGACACAAAAATTGAAAAATGTAGAATGTCGGCGTCGAAATAAAAACTCCGGTTGAATAGATTTTAATGTTTAATTAATAATACTTAGGGACAAAGTAAATTATAAAGTTTTAACAGTTTTAGAGCGAGCTTCAATTTTGTGTTTTGTCTACGATCAGCTTTTTCACGACACTGTGTGACCAAATTCAATTTGCTTACAAAATACATAATTAATCGATTTTCCAAATCGAAACATTTCATAAAATTATCGATACATTAAACGATACTTATAAAAATAATAAACGTTAAATTCAAATAATAGCAAAATCTTTACACCCCCCCTCCTGGTGAATTGGGCAACGATTCACAATTAATCTTAAGAACAATCAATTTTGATACTGGACGGCGTAAGATGTTAGTTGTTGTTTTGACGTCCACGTTACGTATTTGTCCATCCTTTGCAGCGTACAATTTCGTGATCCGTCTTCTCTTCCATTTTTCTCGTGGGGCTGACTCGTCCATTATAAGAACCAGATCGTCAATTTTGACTGGTTCCGTATCATCATGCCACTTACTACGACATACAAGTTGTGGTAGATATTCCGTTATCCATCGCTTCCAAACACGATCTTTAATTGCTTGTGCAATACGCCACTGTTTTCGCAAACAAATTATATTTTGCACAGGACACGGTGTTTGAGTTGTATTTGCGCATCCCAATAAGAAGTTTTTTGGTGTCATTGGCTCGTGAGTGGGCGTGAATTTAAAATGTTTTCAGCCTCAATTAAAGCTGACCGCAGGGTTTCTACACGTGGTGCAACGTCCTTCAATATTTTGCCCAGTAGTAATTTTATAATACGGATCAGGCGCTCCCAGCATCCACCAGCACTGGGATTTGAGGGAGAATTAAATATCCATTCAATTCCTTTGCGTGAAGCTTCATTTTCGATGGTCTCAATATTGAACAAACGATCGTTTGTGGCTAGTTCCTTTTGTGCTCTAATGAAGTTTGTCCCGTTGTCACTTCGGATTACGGTGGGTACTCCTCGACAGTTAATAAAGTTCCGCAAACTGATAATAAAGGCGTCTGTGGACAGGTCTTCTACGATTTCCAAATGTGCGGCACGAGTAGTCAAACATGTAAATATTGCCGCCCAGCGTTTCTCGCGACGGCGGCCAATTGCCACATTTAAAGGTCCAAATAAATCGACACCACAATAAGAAAACGGGCGCACGTATGGAGTCAATCTGTCAGCTGGATGTTGGCCCATCAGTGGTTGACGCGGCTGACTACGATCGATGATGCATCTATTACATTTCTGTTCCACACGTTTAAGCAAACCTTTAGCATTCGGAATCCAATATTTTTGGCGGCATTCGTTGATAATTACTCCTTTATTTTGGTGGTGATACTTATTGTGGTAATGCTGCATGGCCAAGAACGAAAATGCGTGATTTTTAGGCAATAT